>JAVTVY010029321.1:0-123192 GCA_036873755.1 Hanleya hanleyi
AGAAACGTGGCTGAGATGCAAATCATCATAGGGATCATTTTTTGGCTCTTGTGATGTTTTTAAATATGCACTCAAAATATTGGCCTCTGGGGTCATATGACTTCTCATTGGTCATGTTGGTATGTCGGTAACTTTTTCCACCAGATTAATATATTGCGTTTAGTAGCTGTTTTATTGTGGGGAAAATCGACACCCAGTGACTCGAACAGAAAATTATTTCCTCGCTTGTGTTCCGGTCCGATACCATCCCAAACCCAGTGAGTGATGGTGCAGTTTATATTCACACTTTCTATAGTTCAGCATCATGCCAGCTATTGTAATGAGCATTCCGAAATGTAGGCTGTTTATTATTCTATTATTCTGACTTCTACTTCCGGGTGTATATCTGCGAATCGTCTAGTCACAATGACTTCCATTTTCGGAGTTACTTTTATCCTAGTTTATGTGAAATTGATCTGTGGGAACAATGGACTAAGAACTATGAATGTTACAATACCCGCCGTCGGTACAAATCCTCATTTGTGCACGTCGTCCCCTCCTCCCCCTCCCATCTTCGTTTGTTTCATGGTTTTATTTCGCGGAATAATCTTCTAGTTTACCCTTCCCTCTTGCCATTTTTGATGAAGATCGTATCTCACCGACATTATTTTAGAACGAACAAATATTAAAAATGTATATTTGCCAATATATAATTTGGCATCAGCGTTTTTCTGTTTGTGCGATTGTCACAACTTGCTCAACGAGACAAGCTGGCGTATTCTACCCCAGAAAACAATTGCTGTCTAATAACGGAGGCGGACAGATTTTAACGCAGGCCTCGTTATTTTTTGCCCTCGTTTTGGTATCGGAATACGTCATTTGAGTGTGATAGCAATTAATTTCATTTACGCCACTGTAACAACAGGCTCACCGACGAACGTAGAACATTGTAACTACCGTGCGGTATCTTAGCCTGTGAGGAGGTAATCTAGCAATAGATAAACAAGGCGCATGGCCTGGTCCATGGTCAACGGCAACGAATTCCTTGGGTGTTTATCTGATCTCTGTGGGAAGTTTGTGATTGTTAGTGGGCAATTCCAGATGGCGTCCATCAAGGTCACCTTAGACCATCTTTTCATGAAAGCCATTTTGAATTCACACATGTACTACAAAGCCGTGTGCAAATAGGTTTATACTGAGCACAACTCAGTGACGACTGTCAGTGCCGTCACCACATGGAACATAACCAAATTTTAAAAAAACTTAAACTCACTTATAGATGAACTTACAATTCTCTTTAACGTATTTCTCTGTTTTTAAAAACAAGACCATATTATATCCCCTTGGAGTGTGGTTCAGTCGTTTGGAGGCCATCTTCACCAGCCAAGTCAACTACATCGCAAAGCTCTCTACGCTGCCTTGACGTTCTTGGCTGGTGGCAGAGGAATATTGCTCTGCGCCACCTAGTGGAAGTTTTAACGATGAGCGACTTTTTTACTCCAGGAGTTGTTTCCCTTCAATTTCAAGCCGGCCACACACGTAAGGCGAGTTGCTGTCGTTCGACCTTGCAGCGCATCCCAAAATCTGATTCAATTGATCAGATACATCGAAAGTGGCCGTGATAATGCTTCTCCTGTTTTTTATCGATAGAATTTCCCCGCACATTCGCCACAGCTCGTTCTTAGTGGGAGCCGCCATCTTGGGAAACCAACTACTACATAACGCGCATTCTGATTGGATGCAGCAAGCCGTCTCTGCATTCCACTCAACGATGAGGATTCATGTTCCAGCTTTACTAGAGAAGTACGCCAAGGCAATGTACAGAGCAACGTGATGTACGTCGACTTGGCTAGAGAAGATGTTTGGAGGCATAATGTGTTCCCAATTTCAACCACAACACTACGACAAACAAAACGTATGGTCGTCCAGTGTGAAAACATGATAATAGTTTCTCCTTATGTGTATTCATGGCCATTGAAAACAGAATGGTGTTGTTTTGAAACTATGTGATTATAGAGACAAAAAGATGGCAAAGAGATGACGGCGACGATAAGGACATGACGCAGACGGTGGAGACAAAATATAAGAGTCATATTGAGTTACCTAAAGCAAATGACCAACATTGTTTTGCTATTGCTCGCTCCATAAAACATTGAACCAAACTAACAAGCTGGGACTGTGATAAAATCACTCCGCAGTTGTGCAGTATATTTTCTATTGGTGTGATGTGAACTGCATCGCTTTGCGGGGGAAAGAGTTGACGAATATTTGTCTTTGATACAAATTAATATAGGATCAATTACTCAATATGAAACATGAGTTATACAATCAAACTTTCTCTCAAAACAGTTAAAAGCTCAATTTATCGGTGTTATACACCGATTTGTCTTTACCGTCACTAAAATAAAGTGAGGGTAAAGACAGGTGACGGTAAAGACAAATTTTGCATAAAAGTCACGTGGGCGGAGTGTGGCTACTTCAAGTGCTTTGTCAAAGTGTTGTGATGAGCCATCTCAAATTACCCTTCTACAGAAAATATTATTTGAACATAGCAAACTCTAGTTAGGTGGAGAATCAGGGTACGGTAAAGTCAAAAGAAAAAAGATGCACGCAGGCACAGACCTCACAATCCTATATTTGCTTGAAAATTAACGGTTGCTGACGAGCGGTTTCTGATCCAGCCTCAAGCAAGCAGGTGATTTGCAATGAAAGTTACCTACCTTCGCTTGTACTGGTGACGGTATGGAAGGTGGCGCCAAAAATGCCAGGAATTGATCAAATGACAAATTGATTGTTGGCAAATGTAGAGAACAAGATTGTGCAAGGTTAGAAATATACGATAATGCTTTAAAGTATATTGAATACAAATGTGTTAATCTTCAATCTGTACCTCTGGGACTTGGGGTTTAGCCATACACAGTTTGAGTAAATTGTCCGAGAATCTGAAAATAGATTCATTTTCTTGAGACTTGAATGACATAAACCACGAATCCCATTTTAATTACTCGTAATTTAACCTGTTTCGCGTATAGAAGTCGTGAGACATGGTTTTCTCCCTTTTTGCTAGAATCACCCATCTCTCAAATGTATGGGGATGTATGGTGTTTTAATATTGGCTCGTTTTTACACTGATGAACAGACAAATTCAACGAGAAACGATTTTGTTGAGAAACGATGCCTCTCTTTCCAGTAAAACGCGTGCTGCTGATTAAATATGTACACTGATACAACTTAAGTTTAATAAGGATTTATTCAGCTATGCATGACCAGGTCTGCCGTGTTCAAAATGCATTTTTATTTTCACATTCCGTCAGCATGAAGAAACTATTTCGTCAGAATTAACCAACCCTTACTTCATGATAAGTAACTGAGCTATACCCTAAGGAACATTTGTGAAATTACCAAAAGCAAAACGATAACATCCTGATTCCATGCCGTGATTGTATATAATTCAAGAAATGTCACCATGTTGTTGAGAAGGGGATTGTGTACAGTGGAGGTGCAGCGATGTTGGACTTGACTCCATTTTCGACTTGAAATTGACGACTTTCCGTTTTGATAATTAATTAAACGCATCATATAAAGGTGGTGAATAAAGTTGCCGGCGTACTGACACGAGATCAAATAACCTCACAAGCCAATATTCTGACTGCATATCTACAAACACCAGAAGAAACAAAAATGTCCCTCTGATGATTTGCAGCTCAGCAACCCTATTTATTGTAGCTGTTACATGTTGCCTTTATATATATATATTTCACATAGTGTTGGTTCTAGATATGCAAGAACATTGCCTGATATTTCATATTGAAAATACTGAACCCCATAGAAACAATCTGTTTTCTTCGTTTCGACGAGTATACGAGTACATCATACATGGGTGACTTCCGTGGTTTAAAACACGTAGTCTCCTCCAGTGTCTTCGTTGGATTGTCATTGACGTTCGTTGTTTTTTGAACTAATGTTGTAGCGGTATCTGATAGTCTATTTGATCATCTATCAAATGTTTCAATAATTCAGTGAAAGCTCAAAATGATCAGTTTCTAATGAATTTCAATATTCCACAGAGGAAATCAAAACACGCCTGAAGATTAGATTCTTTTTCTACTTTCGTTAGGTAATAATTCATATTAAGGGGTTCGTCAAGCATTTTGAAAAATGTTGTCAAGAAATAATAAATCATTTTGCGTTGTTGTTTTTTTCAGATGCTGCCCTTGTAGATCGGTTATTTGGGGCGGTGAACGAGGGGAGGGTCATTATTCTGGCAATTAATCGGTTGATTTCAAAGATGCTGGTTGCATCCAGCTTGACACCTGAAGCTTTGAACATACTCGGCACACAGATTTTGAAATGTAAATTGTTCCAGCCTGTATCTTGGTATCCAGGTTGTGACTACGTGGTCAATATGAGACAATTGTATCGATACAAACCCCCTACACGTATATGTAATGATTTAACGTTCAATAGGAATGTCGGTATAATATCATTTATGATTTTTAGCTTCCAAAGAAATTCTCATCAAAGCTATCTATGGTTCCATTAAAAGAGTGGCAGATATATATACTCACCAATATCAGTAAAAACATTTCCCGGATGTACCATCTTGGTGTACCTAGATGTTATACTTTCATATCTACGATATAATATTTCTTTTGGATATGTTGACAGCGAATTATACATTACTCTTGACAATAAGTAGTTCACCGAACACGTAAGATATATATTTGGAGATATTGCAGTAAATTTGGGATTGGTATAAATTAAAGCTGAGGGTAAATCTGAAGGCCGTGCTTGGTTTCTGCTATCTGTTACTCTTGGGGATGGGATGCCAGATAGGCCATCCTCAACTCCTACTAAACATTTAATCATGTTAATACGTGTGGTGATACGATGTGAATTTTCTTAGCTCAAACGCGATGTTCTGTGAATTAAATAGATTTAATGGATAGCGGGGTAATATGCAGTCGAGTTGTCTCTCAAGTATGACAGATACGGTTTATGCCTTGTACTCCTACCAGCACATCTGTATACCTTCAACCGTATTACATCTATCGCACGGCACAGGTGAAAGGTCTTAAATTTTAGCGATGATGCGCTAGAGATACATTCATTGTACGTAGGCATCTGTTGATACTAACAAGGTTTTGTAATAAATTTTAGCAGACTGTCGCCACTGGGCATGGATAATATCATTACCATAGTTCAACAGAATATCTTCGATGCCTTCAAAAAGCAAATATGATTTGCTAACATACATAGCATCCGTTGCTGTTTCTCAGAGAAGAAATATAGACACTTTCGTAATTTGTGCCTAATTCGGTATAACTCAAGCCGGGGTCGGTATGAACAACATTGTCGGTATGTTCGGTAATAAAATATTTTCACAGCGACCTTATAAATAGTCCCAATGATAGTGTAGCTGGTATACCTCATACCCTGGGAAACAACCTGGAGATTCATTGGGTCATTCTACATAGTCAGTGACAGTGATTCAACGATAGTAACATACTAGCTTATCTTTACATTTTTATTTGTTATCTGCTTGGAATGATGCTAACAGTTTCGCGTAAATAACGTTTTCTTGATCATGCACGCGGAATATCTTCATGGACGACAGATGAGTACCGAATGTCGGATGACGCTCCTATCTAATATTTCTTCGATTGGTAGCATGCGTCAGATCCGACATTCAATATTCAGCCGTCGTCCATGAAAGAAATTCCGCGTCAATACTCGATGGATTTATTAGCACCAATTCCAAATGTGTATGAAATAAATATAATATAAACACAAGCTGGTTTCTTACAAGACTGAAGCGGTCAACGCTTATCAGATGTCAGCAACACATGATGATGTTCTTTACATACGATCCTAAACACTGACCATTATTCTTTCTCCAAATGAATCTAAGTCGCGCTTTGATTGTGGCTGTTCAGTGGAATACCGTGGATATCTAGAACACATGATATTCGAACGACCCCTAGTTTCGGGTGTTCTTTTTAATCCCGCCTCTATGTCAAGTTCTCTGTAAATCCCCTTGTATATGTTGGAATGAAACCTGTGGATATAACTTATCCTAGGTGTTGCTGAATAAATTGGAGAAACTATGTTTCGTCAGAATAAAAAAAACCGTTTCGTCGGAATAAGGAATTATTGCTTGAAAACAACAAACATTCTTCTCGTAAGTTACCGAGCAGCCAGATCTCAGATCTGTTGTAAACATAACCAAACATATAGTTACAATATCTGGCCTTCATATAGGTATGATGTCACAGTTTGCGAAGATAAAGAAGCGATTCCATTGACTGAGATTGAAGGCAATAAACCAACACTATACTACAGCCAAATAAAAATAGTTTAGACTAATAAGAAAAGGTTTTAACATCAGTCTGAAGTGGATGTAGAAATTCCAGCATTTAGCTTGCTCTGTGTTGATACAATTGGGGTACCGGACTTCGAAGCCCTCTGGCTAAAAACTGGCATGCACTCCCCCACATTCTTTTTTTTTCAAATTTCTCCATCATTGCATTTTAAAATAAAAACAAAATTCAATCTGCTTTGCCAGCTACTGTATGGTTTTTGATAAATTCAAATGTTAACATGTTCGTAAATAGGAAAAAATATATTGTGTACATACATATTCCAAAAATCCTCGCGATTGTTCAGTGCGTGCATCTTCGTGAACCACCGATGTCTAGTGGCTGTCGGACTAGACATCTGTATTCACGCTAGTTGTGAACTTCTAGAGCTGTTGCTGTCTTACTATCGAACATGGAATAAATATTCCCGGTTGAATGTTTTTCTATCTATGTAAGAACACTGCCTGAACAATACATTACAATGGCAGTTCTAAATAGATATGTCTTGGGTCAGCAATTCTCCTATGCCATATCTGAGGGATTGCAATTGTCGATTACTTCATCAACGTTGATCACTTGATACATTGGCAGAGCACGTTTGTCTGAGGACCATATCTGTACGTGTACATGTAGATCAGGATTATCATCGGTTTTTGCAATATGATTTACTCTTTTTGTCGGATAAGTGTTATTTTTTCATCCATATTTAATCCCTTTATCGCACCGTTCTTGGAATTAACCTCCTCCGCTCATATTTCGGGTGAATCCCACCATGTATTTATGGTACTCAATCATATTCCAATTATCTATCGAATGTCTAAATAATTCATTGAAATCTCATAATCATTATTTCCTGATTAATCAGAATATTTCACAGAGATAATCATGGGGTCTCAATGATTGTCTAGGTCAGACGGCCAATTATTCATTCCGAGGAGTTTAACGACCAAACTCAACGTATGCCAAGTCTTAAGGAGGTTCCCGACAAATCAAATTTTACGTATACTGTGCATGTTTCTGCGCATCTACCAAAATAGCGATATTTCAAGAAAATTCAATGGAAAAAGTAAATCTAAGCCTTTAGAACAACAGTTGTGAAAGAATTTTTTAATTGGATAATGTTTTCTAAATTTTGAGGCAATACGACCTCAGCGAAATAACACTGGCAAACTGACATAGCGAAATCAAGATAATTTGGCCTCATGACCATGGCTTTCCATGTTGGCATCCTACTGCTTGAAGAAAAGCCTGGTGATCCCTGATTTTTATTAGATTTTCCGATACAGCTTTGTTCCAGAAGACTGTAGTGATGTTTTTAAGAAATTAACATTTTAACTTCTTAGAAAATATAGCTTTTTCTATAAAAATAGAGGCATTTTTCATAGAAATTCTATCTAATGCCATATATTAGAGTAGGATTACACTGATAAAGTACACTATATAAATTCACAGATTTTGCAAAAATAGGCCTGGTGATCAATGAATTTTATCCTTCATTTTGAATGTTGAAGGTTTGCTTTACCTCATGCTGAGATATGAGAAAAATGATATACTGGTGCTAACTGTGATACGAAGTAGGTCTTTCGATTATTGACGCGGAAATTCTTTTATGGACGACGACGGAAGATTGAATGACGGACTTGACGCTTGTATTGTATATCGTATCAATCCATAAATTTTTGACTGGTTATGAATAATCAAGTATATCATAATATTTAGTGAGATTCGACATTGGATGGGCCGACGTCGTCTATTACAGCATTTCAAGATCTTACCATTTCCTAAACATTGACGTCACAGCATATGTTTTCACAAAGTTGTTCACAATGCTGTACTATATACGAGAAATGCATGCGCCATGTAATATACATGTATTACTCTGTAGAAAGGGATATTTAACGACCCAAACATTCGTAATCATCTCTCTTGTCGTGTACTTAGTATTTGACGAGAGATTAAACAGTATTATATTCTGCTATGGGGGAAACATGTCCGGACATGTCTCGGAACAAATAACAACGACATTTAACCTTCTGCTGCTGTATACCACAAATACATGGTTATTTCAAGTGATCGAAAAAAAACTTAGCCACTTAAGTATTCGCTGATACTGATAGATGAATCAATGTCAGTAAGGCTAATATTGTGCTCGCAGACAGATAAATCCTTTCAGATAAACTATTACTTTGAGCTTACAATCGCTCAAATGAATTGGATTCCGCCCACGCTGTGTCTTTTACCTCTTAATCCATTCTTTTCACTCTTATATTGATTGGGTGGATCAGCCGCTCTAGTTTAACCAGTCATTTTCCATTAATATTAGATCGCCGAAATCCTAACGATAATTAATTCCATTCCACATAAACTTGCTCTGATTAAAACAAGCACAGAACTGCCCCGAGACTCTACACTGCTTCTGGCGGAGCCCGTCTCTCATCTATAAATCTCCCAATTATATCAATTATTCACATAAATGAAGAACCTCTGATAAGACTAGCTTATTGATTTGTAAAACATTGTTATCGGGATTAGTAATCAGGAGTTTCATAGCCTGTGGAAGCTTCCATATTTAGCAGCAGCTCCTGGATTGATTGGCATTCATTTGGATAAAGAATAATGGTCAGTGATTAGGACTTCATGGCTTTTCGATTATAGACGCCGAAATTCTTTTATAGAAGACGGTTGAATATTGAATGTCGGATTCTTACGCTTGTTAGCCGCATTTTCTTGTTAGAATCTTGCGCCACAGTTCCGCATTGCTTCATTTGTACATTCTCGCCATGCCCGTGGCGAATATTTACTCGTATAGCTATTGTGGTCGATGAATTTTGCTTACGCTTCCATGTGCGCCTCTAATTAACGTCATATGTTCTTATCTTGCAATAAGTTTATGGTATTTGTCAGATTATCCCGGCATGCGGTCTAATGTCTTCTGTACAAAATAATGGCTATAACAGAGAGGATGCGCTCTATGATCTTTCGATGAAAATAGACACGACATTCTCCGATCATTATCGTTGCTGACACGAAATGTTATTAGGCGTGGGAGCATCGAGGTAAATCGGTAGGTATCTTAATTATGACGATAAACTCGCAGTTATGACCTGTGCGCTCATGCTTATACGCGACGAGATTTGAGTACAGCTCAGGTAACAGGAAACTCAACTTGACAACAAGACCTTCCTATAGACGGTAAACATATATACCGTACATTGTAAAATTCCCGTGTGTAGCTTTCTTAATTCTGAAAAATAAGTATTTACAGTGTAGCAGTGGCATATCCCAAATACATACGGGTGCGGAAAAGCTCAAGCCATTCAGAGCAATAAATTATTGTAACCAATAAATGGAATCAGTTAATGTGGAAAATATTGGGATCGAGTGTAGATCTTTGGTATTATACCTGTCTAGACAGGGAGCAAATCTAAGCGTGAACGATAGCACATTGGAAAAATCTAACGATCTAAGATCCACAATTTAAATTTGATTTAGATTGTGGATTTAAATGTTCGACATGTGATTAAAATGTTCCATTTTCGCAAGTCATCATCGGGTGAATATTTGGTAGTACGTCTCTGGAATCATTTATAATGGAATCACTTATAATGGTATTCGTAATATTACAATAATAGCATATTTATTATCTTATCTGATAAATGCTTACACAATGATGTCTCTTAAAAGCTGTTTTGATTTAGGAAAAGCAGTCACATGTGGAATGATCAGGGTTTTCTCTTACGTCGACTATACGACAAGAGAGACCATTACAATTTTGACGTAGTTAGCTACCCATTTCTGGATAGCAATATTCCAGAAGGATGGCGTATATACAAGCGTCTAGCTCGTCAATCAATATTCAACCGGCGACCATTGAAGAATTTCCGCGCCCATAATCTAAAGACCTAATTTATATAATAGCTTTAGCACCAAATTAGAAGAATATATCATATTATTCATAAAACTGGGTTAGTTTCCTAAAAGAGAGAAGCGGTCAACAGTTTTCAATGATGCTAGCAATATATTATGATGTTCCAAAAATATCATATCCGTATCGCTGATCAGTATTCTTAATCTATATGGATTTCGTTGTCAAGTCGTTATCTAGAGTATGATGTATCTCAGTCACCTTTTGGTTGTGTCTGTTCATATAAAAATCCATGAAGCTCTTGAAATACATGGGATCATACGGCCCCTAGCCCGCCATAGATCTATATGCAGGCGCTTTCAAAAATCGACCCATTCAAAGCCCGTTCCTACTCATTCACAAAACGCTATATAGACTATCTTCTCGCTGTGAATAATCGCTATATAAATGCGATATATCCATCTTCACTAGATTTGAAGGAAACTACAGATAGCCCTGCAGGCACATCATATGTCTCTATGAAAACGAAGCAGGCCTTCTTCGTCCACTTTCTGGACAGTAATATTCCAGTGGGACCTGCATATGGCGTATACATATCTCGCCCAGTAACATTTGCTAGATCCTGTGTTATATGTGACGGATTTATTCAACGTCACAAAACATTGCTGCAGAAACTTATAAAACAGGGCTATTCCACCAAGCGCCTCCACTCAAAGTTTCTCAAATTTGGCGATACATATCGCATGCTGATAGAAAAATACGAACGTAGCGTGCAAGATCTATGGCGCTACGTTTCGTAACTTGTGTCTAATTCCGCTTAACCCGGGGCTAGGGGGCCGTATGAACCCATGTACTTCAAGATCCTCATGGTACTCATATGAACAGTCACAATCAAAGCGTGACTGAGATACATCTTTTTTTTAGATGACGACTCTATAACGAATATTATGGATTAAGAATACTGATCAGCGATACGGATTTGATATTTTTGGAACATCATGGTGTCTTGCCGGCATCATTGAAAACTGTTGACCGCTTCTCTCTTGCAGGAAACAAGCCTATGTTTATGTATACTATGATTGTCTTTTGAATTTGGTGCTAATACTGTTATATGGAATATGGAATAGGTCTTTGGATTATGGACGCGGATATTCTTTAATGGACGACGGCTGAATTATGAATGACGGACCAGACGCTTGTAATGGAAGTTTACACATGTTCGAGAAGGAAGTTGAAACTCATCAGTGTTTCAAAATTTCAGCGATCTAGATCATTTTTCTTCTGTCAAAAAAAACCTTTGAATAAACTATTTTTCACCTCAAATTTTGGCGAGGAATTCAATTTCTGAACGCACAAATACCCAAAATTTGATTAAAATATCTTGCATTTATCAAGGAGATAATCTTCAATTCTGTATATCAATTTTGGCAATTGGCACTACGAGATTAAATGCACAAGGAATTTGCAGCAAGAGCGGGGCTCTTGTTAATGACACTTCTGTTTGTTTATTGCCGTGGGGATGTCTAAAATATCCTCTGATTTTTTGCAATAAAAATTATTATAAGGTTCATAATCAAATGCCGATGAAATAAACAGTATATGACTTAACTGATCAACTATAGCTGCTGTTGAAAAAATAACGCCATTTGATTCTGAAGTCTCCAAAATAGCTCCCCCACTGGTACTGCCGACATGCTAAGTCTGTTGATCCCTCAATGGTCTGAACGCGATAGGAGCACCGATAAACATAGAAATATGTCACTGGTCATTTCTGAGTAGCAGATTTCTGATGCCAAGTTTCATTCCAAAAGGTTCATTATCTTGGAAATTAGACGAAAATAATCTCTCCAAAACGTCCAAAATAGCTCTGTGACTCGTAGTCACCAACAAATGTAATAGTAATATTATATTAACATATTTAATATCTTCTCCGATAAATCCTCACACAATGATGCCTCTCAAAAGTTGTTTTGATTTGGGAAAAGTATTCATATGTGGCAAAATAGTTTTAAAATCTTGACCAATAAATGACCGTATATTCGTCCTAGTAGAACTACTTTATGGCAGAGTATGATGAACTATTTCATTGACTCCAGAGTAATGGTGGTGTAGCTTGAATTTTAATACTATTGGGTGTATCAACAAAAAGGGATGAAAATTTCCAAAGTGATGTCGACTTTTGTTTAGATAAATGAATCTATTAGTTTTATTTTGTCAAAAATGGGGTAGATTTATTGAAATTGCCATATTTTTCGTATTGTTAGGCTAATTAGTCTAAGTTTCATCACATACATGTATTATTCAACATTCATAGCAGACTTATTATATTATCGGGCAAGGTTCGTATATCCCTGTAAGACTTGAGGTTGCATTCAAATGTCTTAGGATACATTCCTCTCCGAAAAGCGGGTATGCGTACTTGTATATCCATATTCATTAATGACCAATCTGTGTAAACAATGTGATATAATCCTCGGGGTTATTAGCAGTGTTATTTGTTACAAAAGCTAGTCTTTGGATTATGGACGCGGATATTCTTTAATGGACGACGGCTGAATATTGAATGATGATCTAGACTATTGTATTGCAATCCCACCGTGTGTGGTTATTTGGGGATAGTATTTAAAAACTATTCGACTATTCATGGTGCTAAATAGAGATACACCTTTCTCTCTCGACCGTCACCAGCTGGTTTTGGCACTGTGTATAACGAAACAACACAGTTGCCGTGCAGCTCCGTGAACAGACTGAAGATGCGGTTCGGATCAGGGAAAGAATCGCCCTACCTATCTCAAGTTATTGGGATAAATTAATTCGGATATTCATTTAGAAAAGACAGATTTCAGATCAGTACGGATTTGACGATAGATACATCGCGATATCTTGCAGGCACATTTGAAAGTTGTGGACTTATTCTCTTGCAAGAAAATGATGTTTTGCCTACTTGGAGTTTGGTGCTAATGTATTATTTTGGATTATGGACGTGGTATCCTTCATGGACGCCACCTAACCATTGAATGTTAGATTTGACGCGTGTATTTATGGACGTATAGGTCTACCAGAGTTTTATTTCTGTCCCCTTTATGCCAGGGGTTTGGATATTACATAAACCATTAAGTACAACACTACGCCATACACTCTAATGTTATGTATGACCCGTGCTCAAGTAAAACCAAACCAACCAAACCATCCGATGCAGTGATCAACGGAATTAGCTAGCGAACTATTTGTCGTTGAACTGCCGACTATTACATTGACTTTCAGTTGGGATCGCGTTTGATTCATCTGTAAGATCGCAAAGGTATGAGCAATTTAATTCTCTTTATGTTCCCCGTGATACTAACGAACTCGATTTACCTAGTCTATTTTATCGTTTCGTTGTGTTTTCCAATATCCTAGTATGCCCAAAGGCGAAATAGATAGTTTCCGCCGCAATAGATCACATATACATACAGGAACGTATGGACTTGTAACATGATTTTCGAAGGCACAGAAACATAAAACATATTGTTTTCTGCCAAATTTTGCAGATGTTTCGTCGCAATTAAATAATTTGTCCACTCGACTCGCATTTGCTTGGATGAAATATTTTTGCATTGTTTAACGAGCAAGTTAAACAGGGTACTTGAATACACTGTAAAAAGAGGAAACATGTTTAACGTTTCATTTTGAGATGGTAACATGTTAGATGCTTCATAATGCTACATTTTTCACCCTATTTTGCCACAAAAACATGTCTCATAGACGTAACGATGCAACTATTTGAGGGTTGTGACATGTTTCACTCGCGTTGCCGTCTCACTCTAACGGTCCGAAAAGCTGTTTGAAACATCAACGCTGAAACACGTGCAACCGAGTTGCAAGACGACATGTGTCAAGAAAAGCGGAGTACAAAATGGATATCGCTGTCTGATGCATGGAATTAGATCTTCACAGAGTTCTAACCGCATCTCCGAAATGCATTACGACAGAGAGCTTTAGCAATTTCAAACAAAGATATGATTACCACTGGCTTCCAGATATTTATTTCTGGTCTTTAGCGACCCGGAAGATATATGTCGGTATTGTGGATTTTAATTGAGCTATTTGCATAACAATTTAACTGAACCAGGCTAGGGTATTTGAGGCCTGGCTAGGCGCCATTTCACTCTACCCCTCTCCTTCCATGTCTTTGCTCATCGAGACAGAGGTCTGAAACTTCTCACAACATAAGCTTAACTAAAAAGTGTGAGAAAAAGAACATAAATAAATTTGCAAGATGGCCGCTTTGAAGATTTCACAGTTACGTCATATTTCAAATATGCATTTTTGGCCGATTTTTTTGTAAGATTTTCCCAGCCCAAATTTGGACTCTTCACTGGAATCCTACATGGTCGACATTTTGAATTTAAGCGTATTCGCTCAAAACATATGGTCATAATACGACACACCAACAAAATACATAGCAATGATGCCAGAATAAAAGTGACACTTATGGGGCACTAATGCGAGCAGCACTGAAAGAAACAACAACTGTGTTCTCCGTGTGATCAAAGCTACATCCAGTATTTTGAATTGTGAATGTGTAGCGCATCAGGAGAGTGTTTTTGAACAGAGTCAATACGATTGCTTACGTGATGTTGACCGCTTCTCTCTTGCAGGAAACAAGCCTATGTTTATGTATACTATGATTGTCTTTTTGAATTTGGTGCTAATACTGTTATATGGAATATGAAATAGGTCTTTGGGTTATGGACGCGGATATTGTCTAATGGACGACGGCTGAATTATGGATGACGGATTAGACGCTTGTAATTACAGCGTTGGACGGGATTCGGCCTTAGTGGCATATATAAACCAGAAGGAGACAGAATGGACATTATTTTTCATACGTATGGGAATATTGAATAGTGTTTAGTGTCCACAATGTTTCTGTTTCATCCCACAATGTGATCACTGTTGCAAAACTCGAGACGAATCCAGCCCTGCAGCCCTGATTTTAATAATCATCTGCGATCCGTATTCCATACCTCAAAATTGAATGAAATTTCAGCCGCCCCGAAACAGAAATAGTTAATCGCAAGTAGCATGTCAGGAAAAACAACAAAGGCAGTATCATTCAGCAATTCCATATTTGTAGGCCTAGGTAATATAGTACCCATGTTCAGAAATGTTTCCAGTGTGCCGGATTAGATCTGGGATAAAATATGGGATAATATTTTATCACAGATCAGACAATGTCGTGTCAACGGACCAATATGGCAAGTTGAGTGAATTATCTTTAAATTTTAAGTGTGAATCAGTGATATAAATGAATCAAACCTTGAGCACATTATTGTTATATGAACAATTTTCACTCTATGGTAACGGGGTTCACATCAGGGATTCTGATGTACCAATCATGCATCTGTTTGAAATCATTATTAGGTTTGAGTTAACCTGAGGAGCAGTCTGTTTTATGTGTTTCTGCATATGGTTATTGCTTGTTCATACATGTTCCTGGGTTTGACTTCCAACAAATATAAGAGAATAAAACTTGCTGTATGTTGATTTTTGATGAATGTTTTCATTTCAGTACCGGTATCACGCACATGCCAGTCTGACAGTCTCCTGAAACACGTAATGGGATGTACACTGTTTTGAAACACTTCCAAGTTTGAGACATGTACAGATCCGTTTCACTTGTCACATGTGTCAAAATATGGGACAAAGTCATGTTTGGGCTTAGACGTTTCATTTTGAAACATGTAGTCGGCTCTAACATGTTTCAGCTTGAGACATGTATACACAACACGTTTCAAAATGTAGAGCGTTACATGTTTCAAACGAACACGTGCTTATTGAAGACATGTGTCATATTGAGACATGGGTCATATGTGAAAAAGACACGTGTTTCAATTTGAAACATGAAGCCGTTTTAATACGAAACATATACGTACTCACATGTCCCAAAAGTTGGGACAAAATCATGTTTCATTTTGAGACGTTAAACATGTCACCAATTATTACAGTGTAACCGCGACGATCTTGTCGTCTCATCAAGACATAATATAATTGGGAGACAGTTCCCTCGGGAGTAGACAGTAATTAATAAATTGTCTCTGAGAAAAGACCATGAAGACTTCTTTATTCTCAAAACTGCAGAATTTCTCATCAAAGAGATGATACTACAAGGGTATATTGAAGCTGGGATATATTATTAGATATTGTATCCCAGATTGAAGCAAAGAGTTTGCTGCGTAATTCTAGACGATCGCGTCCTTCTTATAAAACATAAGATGTATTGCCCGCTGTAATATTGTGACCGTGGCGAGGTCAAATACGCCGTGGTGATCCTCGTCGGGGGACCAGATACAGTATGCGGAAGATAATCTCAATTTCCGGAAATTCCGGTAATGGCTGGTTTATTGACCTGTTTTCAAATCCTTTCTTTATCCAACTCTCATATTTTCTCCTCGCGACCATCATCAAATTACCAAATTTCCATGAGGCCGAGCCGGCCGGATAAACATAGGTCATCACTACTTACGCCATACCATTATATTCATGACCAGGGCCAGTAGTGAACGTTCGATCACCAGTACCTGTTGGCTAAAACATGTTCGGCTGCGTGCAGCGTCTGTATCTACCAGCTTCATTCCATGATGTATTGGACATGTCCGATCGCGGAAGAGACGGGGTTTTTAACCAGCAGCTTGTCTTGCCATGCATAACCGCAACTGATTCATTCCCTGTGGTAATTAAATTTTATGTGGGCTATGTTATTGTTTTACTTCATTATGCGGCTTAGATGGTCAGTGTGACACGGCCCGATGGTTATGGCCGAAGTTAATTGAACCACATCCCGTCCCGTACGTTATTAACCCACGTAGTGAGGGCAACCTAATCCAACCCTATTGAATACGGGCTATTAAATCAAGTGAAAAGCTTTTAATCCGGAGATCCTATCTGATTTTAGGATTCAGTCTCCGAAAACAGACTGCGGATGGGGGAGAGAGAGAGAATTAAGGTTTAACGTCGCGTTCAGCAATATATCAGCTATATAGCGACGATCAAACAAAATTCTAAGTATTCAAGTTAATAACTTAGTAATCTAACACATTACAAAATACACGCATTAAAACTTATGCAACAAGCCGATTTCTCTCAAATAACCTAAGATACAGTCTTCTTTCACCCGACTAAATGGATCT
Source organism: Hanleya hanleyi (assembly GCA_036873755.1). Taxonomy (NCBI): domain Eukaryota; kingdom Metazoa; phylum Mollusca; class Polyplacophora; order Lepidopleurida; family Hanleyidae; genus Hanleya; species Hanleya hanleyi. The sequence goes on from JAVTVY010029321.1 coordinate 17,376, forward strand.
TCTAAAGTAACTGGTCGATAAAAAGATCTTATAATCTTAAAATCTATACAGTCGATAAAAATATGTTTCACTGTGAGATCTTCGTGGCATGAATATTCACAAAATGATGCATCTCAAAAGTTGTTTTGTTTTGGGAGAAGTATTTATGTGGGGAAATAGTATAAAAATCTTGACCAATATATGACCGCATATTCGTCCCAGTCGAACTATTTACGACAGAGGAGTAATGAACTATTTGGGTGACTCGAGAGTAATGGTAGTATATGTAGTATTAGACTTTCTATTAGACTTTCTAATACTATTGGCTGTATCATCAAAAAGGGATGCAAATTCCCAAAGTGGTGCCGAATTTCTGTAAATAAATGAAATCTCCCCCTGTAGGGCATTAGTTTTATTTTATCAAAAATGCCGGTAGTTTTGTTGGAACCGACATATTTTTCGCAGTGATAGGATAATCGGTCTAATTTTCATCATATATATGTATTACTCAACATTGATAGCAGATTTATTGTATAATCAGGCATGGTCGTATATCACTGCAACACTTGAGGCTTCATTCAAATGAATGAACGGTACGTATGTCTACTTGTAAATCCATAATCATTAATGATCCAATCTGTGTAAACGTTACGTCTTTGGATTACGGACGCAGAAATTCTTTAATGGCCGACGGCTGAATATTGAATGACTGATTAGACGCTTGTATTGCAATTCCTCTGTGTGGTGTTACTTGGGGGTAGTATTGGTACTAAAGAAAAATCTCTTACCATGATTGCAAAGTAGATGTTGAAACGGATGTGTATTGTTTCACATCGATGTTCGGCGACAAATACGTACTTGTGATTATATCTATACAGATGGTTATTGTGCTGCCTGCTTGGAGTCTGGTGGTGGTACTGTTTGATGTATTAAATTTTTACTTCGGAACTGTTCCGTCAAGATCTTAACAAACCTGACCAACTACTGTACATTCATTGTTCAGTGAGTTAGTTTACGGTTTCTTGCAGTAATAGTACAGATTTAATGAGGTACCAAGAGTAGTGTTAACTTCACGGTACCATTGCGTTTAGGTAATTTGGTACTGTTCAGGAACTGAGTGTTTTGTGCTGAGTTGTAACTTAATACAACTGTAACTATATCGTCACCCGCTGTTTGGCACTGTGTATAACGAAACCATACACTTACCACGCAGCTCCGTGAAATTACGGACTGAACATGCAGTACGGATCAGACTATCTCAAGTTTTTAGAAGAAATTCATTCGGATACTCATTCAGAAAAGACAGATTTCAGATGAGTACGGATTTGACAGAAACATCGCGATATCTTGCAGGCACATTTGGAAGTTGTGGATTGTTTCTCTTGCATTTGGAAGTTGTGAATTGTTTCTCTTGCAAGAAAATAATGTTATACCTGCTTGGAGTTCGATGCTAATGTATTCTTTTGGATTATGGATGTGGAATTCTTCATGGACGCCGGCTAACCACTGAATGTTAGATTTGACGCGTGTATTTATGGACCTATATGGACTATCGACGTTTTAATTCTTTTCACTTTATGCCAGGGGTTTGGATATTACATAAACCATTAAGTACAATACTACGCGATACACTCTAATGTTATCATGGCCCGTGCCCTGCATCGTATCACGATGGAATGCCCAAGTAAATCCAAACCATCTGATGAAGTGATCAACGGAATAAGCTAGCCAACTATTTGCCGCTGAACTGCCGACTATTACATTGACTTTCAGCTGGGATTGTGTTTGATTCATCTATCATATCCCAAAGGTATCCAGCTATTTAATTCTCTTTAAGTTCCCCTTGATACTAATGACGTCGATTTACCTAGTCTATTTTATCGTTTTCGTTGTGTTTTCCAATATCCAAGTATGCAACAAAGGCGAAATAGATAGTTCCCGCATCAATACATCACAAATACACACAAGAACGTATAAACTTGTAACATGATTTTCGACGGCACAGAAACATAAAACAAATTTTCTGCCAATTTTTGCAGATTTCCGTCACAATTAAATAGTTTACCCATTCGACTCACATTTGCTTGGATGAGATATTTTTGTTTAACGAAAAAGTTAACAGGGTACAGAGACGATCTTGTCATTAAGACCTGATGTTCTTGGGAGAGATAGTTCCCTCGGAGGTAGACAATAATTGACAATATTCTCTGAGAAAAGAACATGAATACGTCTTTATTCTCAAACCTGCAGTATTTTTTAGCAAAGAGATGATACTACAAGGGTATATTGAAGCTGGGATATATTATTAGATATTGTATCCCAGATTGAAACAAAGAGCTTGCTATGTAATTCTAGACGATCGCATCCTTGTGATAGAACGTAAGATTATTGCCCTCTGTAATATTGCGACCGTGGCTCCGTCAATACGCCATCGTGATCCTCGTCGGGGGGCAAGAAGATACAGTATGCGGACGATAATCTCAATATCCGAAAATTCCGGTATATGGCGGGTTTATTGACCTGTTTTCAAATCCTTTCCTTATCCAACTCTCGTATTTTCTCGTCACGGACGTCGTCAAATTACCAACTTTCCAAGAGGCCGAGTCAGCCGGATAAACACAGGTCATCACTACTTACGCCATACCATTATATTCATTACCAGGGCCAGTAGTGAACGTTCGATCAACAGAACCTGATTAATGAACCTGTCGGCTAAAACATGTTCGTCTGCGTGCAGCGTCTGTATCTACCGGTTTCATTCTATGCTCTATTGGCCATGTCCGATCCCGGAAGAGACGGGGTTTTCAACCAACACGTTGTCTCGCCATGCATAGCCACAACTGCTTCATTCCCGGAGGTAATTAAATTCTCTGCGGGCCATGTTATTGTTTTACTTCATTTTGCGGCTTAGATTGGTCAGTGTGACATGGCACGATGATGATGGCCGGAGTTAATTGAACGTCCAGTCCCGTGCGTTCTCTAACCCATATGGAGCGAGGGCAACCTAATCCAACCCATATTAAATAAGGGTTACCAAATCAAGTGAAAAGCTTTTAATCCGGAGATCCTATCTGATTTTAGGATTCAGTGTCTGAAAACAGAGTATGGATCTGTGTTATGATGTAGTATATCTAGTATGCTAATGATGATACTTTCTTAAAGAGAAACCCTGTATCCTTCCAAGGTTGGTACATATAGTATAATAACTAAAGGGTTCTCAGGGTCGGTTGTTTTCCGTTGGTGTATAGAAGGTTTCACAGACACATTTTACAGGCACGGTACACGAATCTCCGACAAGCAGATATTCGAACTCCATAAATCCATATTCGAACAGGTCAAACCTTCGCCCAAACCAGAGTGAGTATAGGGACACACGAATGTCTTGTAAAATCCTCACAGTTCCCTAAAGTTCTCACAAGTCCAGCGACAATAGCTTCCTGTGAAGAGATGTTTTATTACTGAGGACTCGAAAACAAAATAATGGATCATCGCTGCCTAATGAATGCTTGATTCTCCAGATTCATCTTTCTGTGACTGGGTGATGCTACCGTATTATACATAGGTCATATTTATTAATATACCTGGAATATCAGTAGTATATAAGCGAAAGATCAATGTTCATATTCTTAAATGTAATCTCAGGACGGGTAAATGTAATCTCAGGACAGGTATCGATTGATTTGAGAAACGGAAATATTAATATGAAAAACATCTTCGGTAACGTTTTGTTTTAGATATAAATTTCATTTCTGAAAGGATACAAAGCGACAACAGCGGAAAACAACGATAATTGCGCATTCGTTAATAGAGATAAAACTAATATGACATTTTTAAGCAGTATCATCGAAGGACAATGACTACATATAGATTCGGTACAAATGTGACATTCTTATATACACCAAATATATATATCTACAAAAGCATACAAAAAATTCCTTGAAACACACGGAATGATATATTTACTATCAAGTCATCCTAAATGCCAAAGACATTTAATCTATTGATACACCGAGATAACACATATTGTGCAATTGGCCAACCCACGAGTTTTTTTTCGCGGTAGAGTTATGATACATATATAAGCATGGAAGCAAATTACAAGCGTCTGGTCCGTCATTCATAATTCAGCCGTCGTCCATTAGAGAATATCCAAAGACCTATTCCATATTCCATATAACAGTATTAGCACCAAATTCAAAAAGACAATCATAGTATACATATGTTTTTTTAACTCATGAACTCAGTTTTTTTTAACTCATGAAGTTTGTTATTATTCACAGCATCCTATAAAGATACTTTTCTGTATCACTTAAGATGATTGCTTCCTTCTCATATTTTCTCTTCGGGACCTATCTCGGAGTCCTGGAAAGTTAATATCATCATAGATCTTCATTGCTTATGCCACACAAATATTTCCATATATCGGGGTAACTGCTATGGAAAGTTCACCAGAACGTGATTAATTAACCAACTTGAAACATGTCCTTTCGCCTACAGATGAGGTCTTGAGGAGCGCCAATGTCTCGCCATGCATGCCGATAACTGCTCCACTCGCGAAAGTAATTCAACGTTTCTCTGCATTATATTATTGTTTCACTCCATTATGCGGCTTAGATGGTTACTGTGACATGACCTGATAATGGTGATCACAGTTAATTATTTAGAACAGCCGTGTTCATGATCAGTCTGGCCCTGTTCTCCAACTAGTGGAGTCGAGCTTATCGAATTATCCGTAGAAAGCTTTTAATATCAGAAATCCATCTCGATAAAGCTTTCACGATGCCGTATCCGACAGCAAAGCTGTGTGTTGTCTGGTCGGAAATATATTTACATGTAGTTATACTAATAAAGAAACTAAACCTTGTGTTTGATTCAGTCAAAATCGTATCGGCGTGTCATTGTTTATGCAAACAATTATCATTCGATGGCCTTTTTGCAAATTTCAAAGGAATCATTTCAACTTATCGAGACAGGACATGGTCATCAAAATACTGACAGGCAGATATATTTTATTGAAGGCATACACAATTCATTTGGCTCCGATTATTGGTATGTAACATGTGATCGACGTGTGTACCCGAAAACAAAGAGAAAGAGAATATAATCCTTGAAGATTCCATTAATGCATCTGTCATCGTTCTATTGATACTTGCGGAATTATTAGCGAGAATAGTTCTGAGGACGCAGAAATAGAATAATGGAACATCGTTTCTCAGTGAATTTCCGACTGTTTGATGAATATTCCTGCCATTGGACCTATTGATGCCAACCCGTTGTCTCTGGCGGGCAGGATGTCTCATCCTTTATCACCACTCTCGGAGAGATGTACATCGTTACGCGACTTGTGAGTGTCTGTCAAATGACTGCTACCGTATTAGGCATTGATAAATTTTCTCGCAAGGGTCAAGGGAAGCGAATATTTATTGTTGCAGTGAACTGCCTCAAAATTTTTCATTAGCAGTGTAGAATTGTGAACGAATAGCAATATTCTCTCTGTAAGATATTGCTACTGTAATACTTCTTCATTCCATTTTCACTTTTACTTCGAGAAAAAAATTACAATTGAGAATTATTGACAGTTCTTCATGAGCATATAATGTCAACATCCAAAGAAGTTACTGTTTTGTCTACATGTACCAAGGTAATACAAGGAAATCGTAGTGTGTCATTTACAGCTTTTGTCAGACAAATCCTAGATTAAATGACTCTACCAGCCAGAAGACAAAGGGACAATGAACTCAAGCCCATAAGTTTTCGCAGTTGTATTGAATTAAGACAATATGTTTGAGACAATGCAAATGTTTTAGCACATATGTCTTAGAGCGGAACTCAATTCTAATCACTCTAGGAGAGAGAAAGAATTAAGGTTTAACGTCGCGTTCAGCAATATCTCAGCCATACAGCGACGATCAAACAAAATTCTAGGTATTCAAGTTAACAACTGATCCAACACATTAAAACATACACACCTTAAAACTTATGCAACAAACCGATTTCTCTCAAATAACCTAAGACATAGCCCTCTCTCACCAGATCAAAAAGATCTTCCAAAGTGGTTGCTCAATAAAAAGAATCTCTTACATCTTAAAATCTATACAGTCGATAAGAATATGTTTCACTGTGAGATCTTCGTGGCATGGATTACACCTTGGGACTGGCTCTTCTTTTTAGTAAATGTTCGTGAATTAATCGTGTATGAACGATTCTACATGGCCTGATCATGGCTTGATCGAAACGTTTCAGGCTGTTCAGATGAGTATAGCCTACAGTTTTTTTGAACTCATGAAGTTTGTTGTTTTTCACAGCATCCCATAAAGATTGAAACAGCTTTCTCACATAAGTACAGATGGAGGGTCTGAAATCGCTATATGGGATTCCAAAATGATCAACCTCATTATCAAGGGCTGCCTTAGCCATTCTGTCAGCCTCAGTATTACCTTTGATGTCAACGTGACTAGGCAACCAACAAAACACAATATCGAGCTGTTAATCAAATCTACAGTCATATAGTTGTAGAATATTCAAGATGGTGGGATGAGTTGAAGTTGAAAATATCTTCCAAAGCCGACAATATAGCTTTTGCTTCTGCAGTGAATATCGAACGTTTACCTGATAGTCGACAATGTGCCATGCAGGTAAAATTCGGGTACCTTGTTCCTAACTCACTTCTATAACAACATAGGTCGTATCCTCCCTGGTCGAAGGAATGCTTCCCTAGGTATATCCTATATGTTCGGAGAAGAAAACATTACATGAACAACGACTATTCATTGATGCCCACATATGAGGCATATAATAGTTGTTCCTGCGAGAGTTCTGGTATAAGCCATGACATTTACATGAATCCAATCAAGTCTGAGCTTGATATATTTATTACCATACCACAAGTATCAGTAGTATATAAGGGGAAGATCAATGTTTAACTTCTCATATGTACATGTATACTATCACAAGATGGGCATCGATTCACTTTGAGAAACGGAAACAGTTTTAAGAAACAGCCTTTTGTAAGGTTTTGTTTTTGTTCATTTCTGAAAGGATACAAAGAGACATGCATAAATACAATAACATAACAACGACAACAATGATTGCTCATTCGTTGATAGAAATAATACTGATATAACATTGTCAACCAGTATCATCGAAGCACCATGCTTACAGATATATTATTCGGTACAAATATGATTCTTATATATACCAAATAACATATATACTAAAGCTTGCTAAACACGCGAAAAAAGTATATTTTGCTATCAAGGTATTCTCATAAAAAAAAGATACTTAGTCTATTGAAACACCGCCATAACACGTACTGTGCAATTATCCAACCCATGAAAATGTATCCAGCGATAAGGCTATGATACAAAAGTATAGAAACAAATACATGTAGCTTTCTAAATCACTTCACCTTCTCATATTTTCTCTTCAAGACCATCATTGAATTCGCCAAATCTCCAAGATCAGAGACAGCTGAATGATAATAGGTCATTACGGCATACCAATATTTCTATGAGCTGGGCCACCTGATATGGAAGCAAGATCATTCACCGGAACATGATTAATTAACTAACCTGTCAGCTGAGACATGTCCTTCAGCCTGCAGATGAGGTCTTAGCACTTTCCTGCATGAGACTATATGGAGACGTGGCACAAACGTTTTTTAATGTCCTGTCCACTTAAGGTGATATTACGAATTTGCCATATTAATTTTGCGAATACACCCATTCGCCACCTCTCCTTAAAACGGCAACATATGTTGCCACTATGCACTTGTGGGATGTAACAACACGAACATATGTTGCCACCATGCATTTACGGAACAAAGGAATACATGTACATTTCAAATCTGCTTTATTATTCATATAATATATTCTTTGTTAACTTATTTGATAAAATCAACTCGTATTGCCAAGTTGGCTTTTTCGCATATTTTTTACTTGAGAATAAAAATAATAAAAATGGCTAAAACAAAAATGGTCAATAAATTCCAGCAAAGCTTATACACCCTGTCCCTCAGTTCACGCGTTTAGTATAGGTTGCCTAAATTGTTATATCCCCCGTGGAAAGTTTTGCACCCCGTGTTTAAAGCAATGAGAAAGAACTCAAAATTGAAGCCAACACATTCTGTTGGCCATGGACAGATGTCATATTTGCACCCATATGCCTGTTACACTGGTCACGAGGGCCCGGATGTAGAGAGATTGGGAGTCGGACGTGTTTTCACTTCGCTCCGAGAAATTTCTCTAATTCTGCGGATTTCAGCTGATCTTAGCTCTGATTTTTGTGTAATATATTTTGTGAATACTTTTGACAAATACCTGTGGTGAAAGTTTAGAATTATTTCTCAGTTTTTTGCTGTTCAGGGCGTTTTTCTGACTTAGTCAGTTTAGCCTGGTTTGAGAAGGCAGAGATCTGCCATTACTACCGTCTCGGCCTTTGTGACCGAGAGGGTCGGTGGGGTTTTTTCTGTCTCCCTCTTCTCTGTTTGTTCGCTGTCTGTAAATATTTCGTATTTTGTTGGTATGTATATATATTTCCTTGTTGGCTTGATCAAGTTTGTGGCTGGTTCTTTTTTCGTTCAGTTTGGCTCAGGTCGATTTGCACATATCTGCGTATATTGAGCTAGGCTAAATACATGTACATATTGAAAGTGCATACTGAAGGCTAGCCCTCAGAGTACGAGTTTGAGCGAGACTTTCGTTCTCTGTTCTTTTGTTCCTCGGCATTACCCAGCAACGGCCAGGTTTAGAACTGGGCTATTGTTCGACCGAAACCTCAGGTTCAGAGAGAGTGTATTGCTGTACTGCTTATATAGATTTCACCTTCACCCTTAGAGTGAGGCTCCCTCATGGGGGGTAGGAATTGTTTACTCTGTGGGAAGGCACACTGTTGGGGTTTGTGCGTGTTACTATTTGTAGTTAGTAGTTGTATTAAAATTCCCTAGTGGGACTTTGATTTTTTTTTTTTTTTTTTTCACTATGGCCTTTAGAAAGTTTGATAGGTCACTGAGCCTACAACTTCAAGGTCTAGAGAAAGCTAATGCGATTGATATATATCGCGCATTAAAAGACACTGTTGGATCAGGACGGAAAGTCCTTAAAGGTCTAGTACAGGTATCAAATACCCTGTGGAACGTCACACTAGCAAATGAAATTGCCAAAACTCGCCTAGTGCTGGAAGGTATTCGCGTTGGAGATCAACGTGGCCATTTTGAGGAAATAGATCCAGGGAAATTGCTAGTAAAGATGAAAGGACCATGCGTTTTCCCAGATTCTGCGATCAGAAGTGCTTTTGAGTTTTATGGGGATGTTCTCTCTGTACAAAAGGAATTCTATTCGTTTGATAGAGAGTTTGAGACGGGAGTTCGAAGAATTTGGATGTTGTGCCCTTCCTTCTTCTATTTTAATTGGAGGTATGAGACTTCCTGTATGGTATAACGGTCAAGTAAAAGCATGTTATACTTGTGGATCAGAAGATCACATGAACTCGAGGTGTCCTTTGAAAAATAAATACCTGATCTGTCATCAGGAAGGACACTTTAAAAAAACCTGTCCAAAAGCCAAACAGGTTTCTGGAGATACCGTAGCTAACGGCGGAAAGGGTGGTTCCTCTGGTCCTCGCTCTGTTCCGCCAGCAGGAGTCCGAGGAGGTCTTAGCGCCGAGACTCTTCAGCGGAAAAAACAACAAGCTATGGACTTATGGAAGACTGTAGGCCCTGATGGCAAACCTATCAAACGTCATCAGGAGATAGTTGCCGCCGGGAGCAATGAGAAAACCTCAAACCACTACGAGCCTTTCGGTGACGAGATGGAGGTGGGTTGTGGTTCGGAAGATGAAGATGGCAGTGATAGTGAGGTTTGCGATGGTGTAGAGGCCGAGCCAGGTGATCAGAAGTCAGGTGATCAGAAGTCTGATTCTGATCAGACTGAAAGTGTTTACAACACATTGACTCCAGACAACTTACCGGATACTGGCGGTGTATCGGCTTCGGATACACCTGTGCAGTCTGTGAATTCCTTCATTAATCCTATTCACTCTGGTGTAGACGTAAACTTTACACCGAATGAGGAAGTCATGAATGAATTCACAGAAGAAGAAAATAACCAACAATCTTGTAGTAATGAAACTACCTCGAATCAGGAAAAGGAGAAAGAGAATTCCCTAGATAGCGAAACAGGCAAAGAGCCTAAAATAGTCGATACTACCTCCACTCCTACCAACGAGTCATCCATGCTTTCTGATGAGGAGTATCATGAGTGTAATGATCGTCCGTTAAAAGGCGAGACTTTCTTGAACCAAAGGTCGAAGGACTTGTTGGGACAAGAGAGAGAGAAAGAAGTTTATAACAAAGAAAATAAAAAAGACAAGAGAGAACAAATGGAAAATAAAAAGAAAGTTAAAAAAAATTACCCAAAATAAAACGTACATAATGGCTAAGCTAACCTTATATATCTTGGCTTGGGCAGTTTTGTGTTTTATTTCTATATACAGACTAAAGATGGCTCAGCCACCAACTATCGTTCAGTGGAATTGCGGAGGAGTTTGGCCAAATTTAAATGAACTCCAATTATTAACTCAAGATTATGAACCATCAGCTTTTTGTCTCAACGAGACCTTTCTGAAGAAAGCAGATGAAGATAAATTTAAATTTCGCCAATACATACCTTATCATTCCTACGCTTTAGACGAAAATGGAAAAGCTACAGGCGGTTCTTCAATATTAGTTAAAATGGGCGTTTTACACAGTCCTGTTGATTTAGTGACAGATTTACAAGCTGTAACAGTTCGTATTACCTTGAATTCTGTTTTCACACTATGCACGGTGTACATACCTTCTTCTGGTAGTCTCCGGCACATTGAACTTCAAGATCTTTACGATCAGCTCCCGAAACCTTGTTTAATGATGGGTGATTTTAACGGTCGTAGTATCCTCTGGGATAATGAAGACAATTGTAAAGGTAAAATTCTCGAAAATTTTATATCAAATAATTCTTTGTGTATTTTTAATGATGGTTCTTATACACATTTGTCCTCGGCCCATGGAACCTATTCAGCATTGGATATCTCATTTTGCGACCTTCCTATTCTTGAAGAATTTTCTTGGTCTGTTCATGATGACCTTTGTGGAAGTGATCACTTCCCACTGTCCTAAAAGCTGTTCATTCAGCTGATGACCCTCATTTCACAAGGTTTAATTTCAAGAAAGCAAACTGGCCCGAGTTTGAAAAGCTTTGTTCACAAAAACTACAATCAGTCTCCTTCGCTGATGCTTCAGATCCTATACAGCTATTCTCAGATATGTTGATAGAAATTGCCAACCAAACCATTCCCACATCTTCAGGAGTTGCACATATTAAGAAACCTTGGTTTAATGATGAATGTAAAGAAGCAAGAAAATGTAGGAAGAAGGCTGAACGATATTTCCGCCGACATCCTAATCCTGAAAATTTGAAAGATCTCAGAGTTACAAGAGCTAAAGCTCGTAGAACCATGAAACAGAATAAACGTGATTCTTGGAGAAATTATGTTTCTAAGATAAATACTCATACTCCTATAACAAAAGTTTGGAATATGATCCAAAGAATAAAAGGTAGAAGCTCTAAGTCCAGCGTTCATCATCTCAACGATGGAAATCAGGTGATTACTGACAGAGTAGAAATTGCAAATAAATTAGGAGAAACAATTGCCAAAAACTCTTCATCAGAAAATTATGTACCTAAATTTCAAAGTTTCCAAAAAGAGAAGAGAAAAATGAAATTAAATTCACCTCCGGTAACCATGAAGGCTATAACGCTTCGTTTACAAATGAAGAACTTCATGCTTCTCTCACGAAAGCTCATGATTCTGCTGCAGGCCCTGATAATATTCATTATCAGCTTTTGGAACATCTACCGGAATCATCTCTAGAAATCCTATTATGCATATGCAATAGACTTTGGTATAGAGAAGAATTTCCTCCGTCTTGGCACAATGCCATAGTTATACCAGTACCAAAGCCTGGTCGTGATCATACAGACCCTGGTAATTATCATCCGAAAACAATGGAACGTATGATAAATGATCGCCTTGTTTGGAACCTGGAAACTGAAAAGAAACTTACTGATATTCAGGCTGGTTTCCGTAAAAATAGAAGTACCATTGATGATTTAGTCAGATTGGATTCGTATGTTAAGAATGCTTTCGCCAAGAACGAACATGTGGTTTCTATCTTTTTTGATTTAGAAAAAAGCCTACGATACTAAATGGAAACACGGGATTCTTAAAGATCTTCAAAATATGGGATTAAAAGGCCGTTTACCCGTTTTCATTTCCAACTTTATGAATGATAGATAATTCCAAATTCGTTTGGGTACAACTATGTCTGATCATTTTGATCAAGACCAGGGTGTCCCACAGGGCAGTATTTTGTCTACTACTCTGTTTAATATCAAGATCAACAGCTTGGCTGCAGTTCTGAATAAATCAATTGATGGCTCACTTTTTGTAGACGATTTCAATATATCGTGTAGTGGGAAAAGTATACACAATATTGAGAGAACATTACAACTTTGTCTAAACAGAATTCGGAAATGGTGTCTAGAAAATGGCTTCAAATTCTCCAGAGCTAAGACAAATTGTATACACTTTTGCAGAAAATATTTCCAGCACAAAGATCTAGAACTAAAATTAGACGGAACTGAAATCAAAGTAGTAAAAGAAGTAAAATTTCTAGGCATATTGTTTGACCAACGACTAACATTCAAATCACATATAAATTGCTTAAAAGCCAAAAGCACGGAAGCTCTAGATTTGTTGAAAGTAGTCTCCAGCTATAAGTGGGGGGGGGGGGGATCGGCAAACTCTCCTTCATTTATATCGATCACTTGTTCGTTCCAAACTCGATTATGGTTCTATTGTTTACAATGGTGCAAGCAATTCAAACTTGGCAAAGCTAGATCCTATTCTCCATCAAGGACTAAGACTTTGCCTCGGTGCGTTCAGAACATCACCTAAAGAAAGCTTGTATGTCGAAGCGGATGAATTTCCTTTAGAACTTCGGAGAATTAAATTATCGCTGCAATATATCACAAAACTGCGTTCGAACCACTCAAATCCTGCATATAACTGTGTTTTCAACCCTCAGCACGCAGATCTCTATTCACAAAAACCCACGATTGTTCCACCTCTTGGAATCCGTATGAAACTACACCTTGTAGCAGCTGGTATTAAAGTTAGTCAAATTTTACCAAACGAGCTCTTGCCAACTCCACCAGAAGTAGATATTTCACTGACTAAATGTAAAAAAGCAGACACGAACCAGCTCGTATATACACAAGAATTTGGTCTATTGAGAGAGAAATACAGATCACATCAGGCTATTTACACAGATGGCTCTAAAGATGGTGAGAGAGTAGCATGTGCTACTATCTTTAGTTCCAAAACTAAAACGTATCGTCTGCCAGGTAAAAGTTCCATTTTTACTGCAGAAGCAAAAGCTCTATTATCAGCTTTAGAAGATATTGGATCCACTAGAAGGGAAAAATATGTCATATTCTCAGATTCACTATCATGCCTTGAAGCAATTAAAAGTGGAAATACAACTCATCCCACCATCTTGAAAATTCTGCAGTTATATGACACCAGATTTGATCAACAGATAGATATTGTGTTTTGTTGGGTGCCTAGTCACGTTGACATCAAAGGCAACACTGAAGCTGATAGATTGGCTAAGGCAGCTCTAGATGAAAAAGTTGATCCCGTCGGAATCCCATACAGCGACTTCAGACCATCTATCTGCGCTTATGTCAGAAAGCTGTTTCAATCTTTATGGGATACTATAGAAAATAACAAACTTCACGAATTCAAAAAAACGGTTGGTTATACTCATCTGAACAGTCATAAGCGTTTCGACCAGGCCATGATCAGACGATGTAGGATCGGTCACACACGATTAACTCATGAATATTTACTGAAACAGGAGCCGATTCCAAGATGTATACCTTGCCATGAAGATCTCACGGTGAAACATATTCTCATAGACTGCATAAATTTTAAGATTGTAAGAGATACTTTTTATCGAGCAGCTACGCTGGAAGATCTTTTTAGCAGAGTGAAAGAGGATTGTATTTTAAATTATTTGAGAGAGATTGGTTTGTTGTACAAATTTTAATGTTTGTACCTGTTTTAACGCATTAGTTTACCGAGTTTTTGAATTGATTACTTAGAATTTTGTTTGGTCGTCGCTATATAGCTGAAATATTGCTGAATGCGACAATTCTCTCTCTGTCTCTTACACTGGTCACCAGAGTAAGATTCCCTACGTTGTCATATGTCATCATATACGCCAGACGAATGGTGGCAACATTTGTTGCCACACGTACTAACCCTGTTGGTTCATAACGGCAAAAATAGTTCCGGTGTAATGCAATTGTATTATGTAAAGTGCTGATGCGTTTGGAACCAAATAAATAGTAATACAGATAATTTGGTCATATTTTTATCTAAACAGATACATATGACCATTGATAGAATCCACAGCATTAGGCGCCATGCACTTACAACTGCTAGCTGTGTGGCTGTCATCTTAAAGTGCTCATCGCGTTCACGGCGCCACCAATCGGCTTTCTAATGAACGCACAGTGGCAACAGAATCAACCAATGTAAATTTGAGGGGTATTTGCGATTCTGTAATGGCCCTATCAAATCGTGTCAAATCGCAAATACGCCATCCATCTCCTCTCATAAGTGTTCCATGGACTTCAAATCTAAGGATCGTGGATGATGGGTTATCGATTTTACATACAGGAATTAACGAAATCCCCAACATGCGAATCTGACGTAAAGTTGCATTAATTTTCCATCTTGCATTCTACTTCCTAAGCGCTGTCCGAGTGCAAAAATGTATATGCCTTCCGCATGCATTCCTGAAACGCACCCTAATGGCATTTTGTTGAGAGGTAAGATTAGAATATCAGAAGAACTGTATTGCGGTCGCGGTACTGAGCGGCGACTGGCATCATTGACAACTGTTGACCGCTTCTCTCTTGCAGAAAACTAGCCTACTTTTATGTATACTATGATTTATTCTCAAAATTTGGTGGTAATGCTATTATATGAAATAGGTCTTTGGATTAAGGACGCGGTAATTCTTTAATGGACGACGCCTGAATATTGAATGACGGACTAGACGCTTATATTTTTGAATCAACCAGATTTTTTGGCAACTGTCTTTCGTGTTTACGGTTGACCCCACACCTCCATGCGCAATACGTCGAGCTTAAACCTTCATATCACAATTGCAAGAAGAAAACCTGAGCTCAACATCAACAACATACTGAAAGCACCGACCAGCAGCCAGATAATGTCAATACGGGTTACAGTTGTGTACGCAGGCGCAAAGCGGACACGGTGAAACAAATAGATCGATCCTGCATTCGGATATTACCAAAGATCCCTTAATATTATTATAGTCGCAATAATATCACATGATCCGCGATAATATTATGGGGTCTGCGATAATATCACAGGGTCAATGATCATAACGACCTGTATTAATTGCACGATGTCCGTTATATTATTTCAGCGGTCCGTGATAGTATTGCTGAGCATTGCTGGGTCCGTGATAATATCACGGAGGTACTCATCAATATCACGGGGTCCGTAATAGATTTTTCAATCATTGGTATCATATGTACAAAGGCGTAGTTTTAAACACCGTATATCTATGCCTGTATATGAATGTGACAAAATACGTTAATTGAAATTGGTACTGCACATTACACGGGTGTCAATTAGTGGAGTTACTTCTGATTAAGAATCGATATTTTGAGATGTGGTAAGAGATATGGTAAATGACAATGCATCGCCTTCCAAATACGCCTTCGCCTTTGTACTCGAGCTGCGATATATGTGCCAAATGCTATATACTTGCTGAACTCATGCAACATTATTGTGAAGAGTGTGATATATCGATGATCATGGATGAATAATGACAGCTTTATATATATTAAAGTTAATTCTATATAGAGTCACCTAAGGGATATAACTTTTAAATTCAGAATCAAATCCATAATTCATGTGGAACAATATTTGGTATCAGCTTTGCTGCGTTTGACAACTCAATCGTGTAATTCATGAATGAGTTGATTGACGCGCTCCAGTGACATGAACTATTTTCCGGTCTTCAGGCATACAGAATCGAGGACACATTTCCGCTATCCCAAAAGATGTCGATTTCTCTATTATCCTTACAAAAGAACGTCATTGTGCACTCTCCTGACAGAGTTATTTCCTTCCAAATAGCAGCCTCGTAAAATCTCTATCTGAACAGTTTTGTTTGTGACTTCTCGGGAGAGCTTGGGGATGGGTTTTGTTTCTTCAGATGAGAGCATTCATTATTTCAACAATGGTTACATGACTGACAGGCATCAGACCCGAGTTAATCACTTCCGGGTCGATGCCATTCTTTATTGACAGCATATGTTTGGGGATTTGATACGGAGATTTTTTAGTATTTCTGAGAAATTTGATATTTCAAATTGCAGATGGGTCTTTGGGCCACTTTGAAGGAAAGCATGATAGGAGAAAGACAGGACCGGTGGGGTGAGAAGACTCTCTATTTACATGCTGAATGAAATTCGGTAACATCGGCCAGCTGTCAGTGGGGAAAAGTTCTTGGGTAATGATAACTGATAGATCTGTTGATGGCTTCACATATTCAGTATCAGTTGCATCAGAGAATGTACTTCCATTTCGTTTTTAGTATCTCCTGGAGAATATGTTTGTCATTTTCCATCATCTTCATATTAGAGAGTTTGATAGCAGGGAACACGGATCGCAGCCACCAACTATTAAAATATCGACCCACACAGCGAAAAATGTCTTTGGCATTTCGAGCAGTCTCCCCTTTAAGACAGAAGTGTGACGTCCAACACTCTCGGAAGATTTGACATGATTTTCTGTAATTCGCCACTGTGTAGTTTCATCAGCACAACCAACAGTTAACGGTTGACAATTAATACATTTTAAAGACGGAAAACTGCCATGACCCCACTTCTTTCCAATGGCTGAGATAAGTTCCAGTATTCCATGGGAATTCCAGATCTCGAGCATTTGCTTTGTTCATCATTCTCATGCCTTGTGTGTCATCATCAGTATTTTCTGTGACGTCTTTCAGATCTGAAACCGGTTTCTTTGGCCTGGATAATCTCATGGATACAGGTATGCTCTTGGTGCATGTGGCTTCAACGATCTTGTCGATGCCAGCTTTTGTCACCAGAATCAACTCATGTTTACCCGAGTGTTTTTGTTAATAAAATACCTTCAGATGATGGCACATGAATTGGATCTGAACTTTCGTTTGCACTAATTTTGGGGGTGCAGGATTCCCTTTCTTGAAGTGAGTCAGCTTCAGTCTGTTTCACCCTTCATGGTTACTAATTTGGAAGAGGTGAGCAAGTGACCATTAGAAATGTTGGCTTTGGATTTTATTCACATTTTCTGTATTTTATGACAAGCGTTTTCCGTTTGCAAAAATTGTACCATTGACATAAAATCAGACAAAGGATATATTCCTTAATCTCTGTTATGAGATTTTCCAGTAATATTAAATTTATAATTAATATTTGCATCTGTCTCGTGTCTGGTGTTTCCAGGCCAAATATTTAAAAACAGATAATTCTATTGGCTCGTTAAAATGGGGTCTAGATGTGACGTAATGCTCGGGAAAGCTGGAATCGGGCGAAATACAGCTTGAATAAAGTCAATATGCTAAGGGTAATGCTCGGTAACACGCAAAGATGGTTACTACTGGAACAGTAAACGTTCATTTTGGCTCTGAATATTGCTTTGATAAGGCTACTCGATGCCAGATAGAATATACTCCTTACAGATTCCATCAGTGAGTTTTAGGTCGTTCTATTGATAATAGGGAGGACAATAGCGAGAATATGTGTGGTGCTTTAGAAATAGAGTAATGGAACACCGCTGATTTATGAATATCAGACCGCCTGATGAATGTCCTTTTCATTGGGCAAATGAATTATGCCAGCCCGTTGTCCTCGGTGGACAGAATTATTAATTATCATCAATCTTTGATATAAGATCTGCCATCGTAAGGCATTGTTCAGGATATTTTTTCGTGGTTCACTGATTTATTTCCTTCGGGATCTAACGAAGTTTCTTCCGGTAATTTATCGGAGGGATATTTAATGAAAACGATGAGTTTTTATTGGTGGCCGTATTTGATGCCTACTGCTACCAGTAACAGTTCCTTAAAGAGGACTTCTAAAGTGTGTCTATCGTTGAAAAGCAAATAAATATCAATACTTATTGTTTTCATATATGCTACCAAAAGCAGATTGTCAATAATAAGAACAAGTGTTCTATATGATTTGTTTCAAAATATTTTTTATTTCTAAGAGGATACACAGTGAAATACATAATCATAATAGTAAAAAAACAACGAAAATTGAGCACTCGTCAGTAGAATTAATACTAATGTCAAGCAGTATGATCCAAGCACTTTTACATAACAGATCAGACTGATCCTATACAAATATCACCTTGTTCAGCTTATCCAAACATCACCTTTAAACGTTCAAACAACCAAGCTTATTTTGATATTAAGGTATTTTCATTAAATACGCACTATGGTTGACTCGAGTGTCAAACCATCAAAAATCCTTCACTGATTCACCAGAAAATACATGATATTTGGGCGCTTTAAGTATACATATTTCATCGCAGACTATATAAAAGTGATCCGGTACTATAAAATATTTATATACAGTAGTGTGTTGACCGCGCGAGAAAAGAGTAATTGTGTATTCATAATACATACAACAACAAAAAACTGAAATTATATTCAAAGAATTACACAATTTCACGTGATATAAATCAGCCAAAGGGTACATAGTGAAAAAGTACGATATTATCACGGGTACCACGATAACACTATAGACTCCAAGGTTTAATACACATTACCCAATATTATCACGGGATCGGTCTTATAGCCCGTGATATTAGTACAAATGCATAAATTCAGGCATCCTATATCAGGCATTTATATGGATGTGACAAAATACGTTAATGCAATTTTGTTACAGTCCATTACCCAGGCTACAATGGGAGGAAACAGAGCGTTAATTAAACACTTCATGAGGGAATAATATTGGGGAGATGTGGTAAAATATATGGTGAAGGACAAGACCTTGCTGTATATGAGTAGAACCGTATATTTTGGAGCTGCGCCATATGTTCCTATAAGCTATATACATACAGAACATAAGCTGAATTAATGTAACATAAGTGTGCACAGTGTGATATACCGATGAATGAATAACGACAAGCTTAAATATCTTAAAGTTAGTTGGGTTTATATATATATAGGCACCGTGTGTATATCTTTTAACTTCAGAATCAAATCCATAATTCGGGTACGATATCAGCTTACTCAATCGTGCCAATGAGTTGATTGACGCGCTTCAATGACATGAACTATTTTCCGGTCTTCAGGCATGCAGAATCGAGGAAACATTCCCGCTCTTCAAAAAGATGTTAATTTCCCTAACATCCTTACAACAGAACGCCATTGTACACTCTCCTGGTAGAGTTATTGCCCTTGAAGTAGCGGTTTCATTGTTGTGAAAGTTTATGCTCACAAACATGGTGAATGGCGGCTAGAATGCCCCCTCTCCAGCGATAATATATTCGTTTCTGTACAATTAGTCACCTAATGAAGATTTCCCGCTATAGAGACGTTATGTTTGTATGGACATATATTCCTGCTACGTGTATTGTCAAAATAGTGTAGGTGTGTGGATATAAATTCTTGCAATATTGAAAATACGAGTCATGGGTATCACACGAGAGTATTTTGATGGGCAGCTTTTTTGTTATTTTCTCCACGGGTCCTGTCATACGAGGTTTAGGAGCAGACTACTTAGGAAGTGTTGTTTTTTCTTTCAAATATCGTTCGATATTTCACAGGGAGAGAATATTTAGACAGTTACACTCCGGTGGAATTCAACTGGAACGGAGACAACAGAGTTTGTCATAGTAGTCTGGACGGCTTGATGTGTATCACACCCTGGGAACGACGGTGGGGATGATTGCGTTAGATTTTACTTCTTAAACTATTTATTCATACGATTTCCTCCACAAAGTAATTCCAGCTCATCAGGAAGGAATTATTAGAACTTTGAATTCAATTGCGAGGACTTTGGGCAAGCTTAGGCCTATACCGCCCCGTGCTCTATGAAGATAATGCTTCTGCTCTGAATTTCTATACCATACTCTTTAAAAATACTTAAGATCTTAACTTATGTGAGAGCGGACATTGATCTCACTGCAGTAATTGAGTGAAAATTATTCACTCAAGTTGAGTGACTTTCAGGTGGAATGAACTTCACCCGAATTCAGTGATGTAACCATCTACCAAATCTTGTTTTAGAAAGGGCCACTCAGATCAAGTATCTTCGTTCACCAAGCCAATTTCTACGCCCACGCTCTGAACTTGCCTTGGTCGGGCGGGCTGCCATTATTGTTCAAACACAGCCCGAGCCTCATGAATATACATGACGTATTATCCATTATCATTCCCAAGCGTGCTCTGAGACGGCGTCAGCGACTGGCTGGCATTGACATTAGGTCAGCCTACAGAGGAGACGTTTGATTGGTTCCTAAGACGAAATTGACATTTCTGATTTCGAACAAAAATGGCAGCCCGTCCGACCAAGGCAAGTTCGAAGTGGGAACGTAGAAATTGGTTTGGTGTAACGAAGATGGGATCTAGGTGTTCTTTTATCATCTAGTTTTAACCTTGCGGTCATATTGAAAAATGTATGTTCTCAAAATTTTTGTATGGATGGTTTTATAAAGGGGACATGCAAATATTTTGAAATTGTCGAAACTTCTTCGCTCTCTCTTCGTTTTTCTTGTCAGAGGTAATCTAGAATGTTGTTCACCTGTCTGGGCGCCTCCTGTCGTTTGTCACTTTCGCGGATTGAAGCGGATTAAAATGATAATATTTTATTTCCATATTTTAAAGCTGGGAAGAGTTACAGTTGTGTACGCAGGCGCAAAGCGTACATGGTGAAACAAATAGATCGATCCTGCATTCGGATATTATCAAAGATCCCTTAATATTATTATAGTCGCAATAATATCACATGATCCGCGATAATATTATGGGGTCTGCGATAATATCACAGGGTCAATGATCATAACTAAAATAGCGCGCGACCTGTATTAATTGCCCGATGTCCGTTATATTATTTCAGCGGTCCGTGATAATATTGCTGGGTCCGTGATATTATCGATATCAATATCACGGGGTCCGTAATATATTTTTCAATCATTTGTATCATATGTACAAAGGCGTATTTTTAGCCCACCATCACCAGATGATGGGCTGTCCAAATCGCTTTTTGTCCGTGGTCCGTCGTCCGTCCGTCCGTCGTCCGTCCGTAAACAATTTCTTGTTATCGCGATTTCTCAGGAACTACTGCATGGATCTTTCTCAAATTTGGTATACAGGTTCCCCTTGGGGTCTAGTTGTGCAAGAAACCTTTTTTGGTCCGATTCGAAAATCCAATATGGCCACCAGGCAGCCATCTTGGATTTCCCATGAAACCTTGTTATCGCGATTTCTCAGGAACTACTGCATGGATCTTTCTCAAATTTGGTACGCAGGTTCCCCTTGGGGTCTAGTTGTGCAAGATACCTTTTCTGGTGCGATTCGAAAATCCAATATGGCCACCAGGCAGCCATCTTGGATTTCCCCATGAAACCTTGTTATCGCGATTTCTCAGAAACTGCTGCATGGATATTTCTCAGATTTGGTACACAGGTTCCTCTTGGGGTCTAGTTGTGCAAGATACCTTTTCTGGTCCGATTCGAAAATCCAATATGGCCACAAGGCGGCCATCTTGGATTTCCCCATGAAACCTTGTTATCGCGTGTTCTCAGGAACTACTGCATGGATCTTTCTCAAATTTGGTACACAGGTTCCCCTTGGGGTCTAGTTGTGCAAGATACCTTTTCTGGTCCGATTCGAAAATCCAATATGGCCACCAGGCAGCCATCTTGGATTTCCCATGAAACCTTGTTATCGCGATTTCTCAGGAACTACTGCATGGATCTTTCTCAAATTTGGTACACAGGTTCCCCTTGGGGTCTAGTTGTGCAAGATACCTTTTCTGGTCCGATTCGAAAATCCAATATGGCCACCAGGCAGCCATCTTTGATTTCCCCATGAACCTTTGTTATCGTGATTTCTCAGGAAGTACTGCATGGATCTTTCTCAAATTTGGTACGCAGGTTCCCCAGTGGGTCTAGTTGTGCAAGATACCTTTTTCGGTCTGATTCGAAATCCAATATGGGCACAAGGCGGCCATCTTGGATTTCCCCATGAAACCTTGTTATCGCGATTTCTCAGGAACTACAGCATGGATCTTTCTCAAATTTGGTACACATGTTCCCCTTGGGGTCTAGTTGTGCAAGATACCTTTTTTGGTCCGATTCGAAAATCCAATATGGCCACAAGGCAGCCATCTTGGATTTCCACATGAAACCTTGTTATCGCGATTTCTCGGAAATTACTGCATGGATCTTTCTCAAATTTGGTACACAGGTTCCCCTTGGGGTCTAGTTGTGCAAGATACCTTTTCTGGTCCGATTCGAAAATCCAATATGGCCACAAGGCGGCCATCTTGGATTTCCCAATGAAACCTTGTTTTCGCGATTTCTCAGGAACTACTACATGGATCTTTCTCAAATTTGGTACACATGTTCCCCTTGGGGTCTAGTTGTGCAAGATACCTTTTCTGGTCCGATTCGAAAATACAATATGGCCACCAGGCAGCCATCTTGGATTCCCCCATGAAACTTTGTTATTGTCATTTCTCAGGAAGTATTGCATGGATCTTTCTCAAATTTGGTACACAGGTTCCCCTTAGGGTCTAGTTGTGCACGATACCTTTTTTAGTCCGAATCGAAAATCCAATATGGCCACCAGGCGGCCATCTTAGATTTCCCCATGAAACTTTGTTATCGTGATTTCTCAGAAAGTATTGTCTGGATCTTTCTCAAATTCGGTACACAGGTTCCCCTTGGGGTCTAGTTGTGCATGATACCTTTTCTGGTTCGATTCGAAAATCCAATATGGTCACAAGGCGGCCATCTTGGATTTCCCCATGAAACCTTATTGTCATTTCTCAGAAAGTATTGCATGGATCTTTCTCACATTTGATACACAGGCTCCCCTTGGGGTCTAGTTGTGCAAGATACCTTTTCTGGTCCGATTCGAAAATCCAATATGGCCACAAGGCGGCCATCTTGGATTTCCCCATGAAACCTTGTTATTGCTTTTTGTTGAGAACTACTCCATGGATCTTCCTCAAATTCGGTACACAGGTTCCCCTTGGGGTCTAGTGATGCAACATACTTTTTCTGGTCCGATTCGAAAATCCAATATGGCCACCAGGCAGCCATCTTGGATTTCTCCGTGAAACCTTTTTATCGCTATTTCTCAGGAACTACTACATGGATCTTTTTCAAATTTGGTACACAGGTTCCCTTTGGGGTCTAGTTGTGCAAGATACCTTTTGGTCCGATTCGAAAATCCAATATGGCCACAAAGCAGCCATGTTGGATTTCCCCATGAAACTTTGTTATTGCGATTCTCAGGAACTACTGCATGAATCTTTGTCAACTTTGGTACACAGGTTCCCCTTGTGATCTAGTTGTGCAAGATACCTCTTTCTTTCCGATTCGAAAATCCGATATGGCCACCAGGCGGCCATCTTGGATCTCCCCATGCAACTTTGTTATCATGATTTCTCATAAAGTACTGCATGGATCTTTCTCAAATTTGGTACATAGGTTCCCGTTGGGGTCTAGTTGTGCAAAATACCCTTCCCTCGTCCGATTCGAAAATCCTATTTGGCCACCAGGTGCCCATCTTGGATTTCGCCTTGAAACATAGTTATCGTGAATTCTCAGGAACTACTTCATGGATCTTTCTGAAATTTTGTACACAGGTCCCACATGGGGCGTAGTTGTGCAAAATACCATTTTTGGTCCGATTCGAAAATCCAAGTCACGCTCCAAATTAATACGGCATTCCTGAGTTGTGACGTTGCATCTCACGAGTCGGCGGATCAAACGTTGGGACATATTCTAAAAAGTGACTATAGAGAATATCCATACCTTCACTTTCCATATCAAGAGGTTCCAATAATTCGGAATTAAAATGTATTTCTTCAAATTTTAAATCAGTTTTCTTTAATCCAGTGAACTGCCCCACTGTTTTGTCTGCCGACGGGTCGGCTACATGAAGGGACGTCACTCTTGTGACACAACGTTACAACTCGACAACTGTAGACTTCTGCGTGTTTCATCAGGATTCAGACACTTTCGAAGTTTCAACATTACTGCGCGGATCCCTTCAGTATTAAGTATTGTACCATCTTACTGTTTTTGAGCATGGTATCTTAAAAGAGATATCTCAAACTAGCCCAGTAAACGGAACAGAATTCGTTCCTAATTATAAAATATTAAGTATGTTTCATAGTTCATGCCAAAGGGTCGAGGAGATTTGTCTTCGCTTCCAGTACCCAATGATGACACGTGCAAAAAAAATCTACGAAACGAAGACGAAAGATCCTCCGGACATTCACTTTTAGACTAACTTTTCTCTTGTACTATAACAACCGACATAAAGTACAGTTTCTAGAAATCTTGAAACTCCTTAAACTTAGAAAGATGATATCGTGTTGTTTTGCAGTGTCCCTTTTTCGATCAGATTCGAAATTCTGTAACCAAAACTTTTCTCTTGTACTATAACAACCGACATAAGTACAGTTTCTAGAAATCTTGAAACTCCTTAAACTTAGAAAGATGATATCGTGTTGTTTTCCAGTGTCCCTTTTTCGATCAGATTCGAAATTCTGAAAACAAAATTACAAATCAATCGTTTGTTCTTAGTAACAATGGACAAAAAGATCCTCTTGTCATTAGCTTACAATTATCGGACAATGGTGGGCGCCAAGATCCTTCAGGATCTCTCGTTAAACACCGTATATCTATGCCTGTATATGAATGTGACAAATTACGTTAATTGAAATTGGTACTGTGCATTACCCGGCTGTCAATTAGAGGAAACGAGATGTGGTAAGAGATATGGTAAATGACAATACCTCGCCTTCAAAATATATGAGTAGAGTACTCGAGCTGCGATATATGTGCCACATGATATATACTTGCTGAACTCGTCCAACATTATTGTGAACAGTGATACATATCGATGATCATGGATGAATAATGACAGCTTTATATATATTAAAATTATTTCTATATAGAGTCACCATGGTCACCTAACGGATATAACTTTTAAATTCAGAATCAAATCCATAATTCATGTGAAACAATATTTGGTATCAGCTTTGCTGCGTTTGACAACTCAATCGTGTAATTCATCAATGAGTTGATTGACGCGCTCCAATGACATGCACTATTTTCCGGTCTTCAGGCATACAGAATCGAGAACACATATTTTCGCTATTCCAAAAGATGTCGCTTTCTCTATTATCCTTACAAAAAACGCCATTGTGCACTCTCCTGACAGAGTTATTTCCCTCCAAATAGCAGCCTCCTAAAATCTCTATCTGTACCTAGTCTTATTTGTAAATTCTCGGGAGAGCTTGGGGATGGATTTTTTTTTCTTCAGATGAGAGCATTCTTTATTTCAACAATGGTTACATGACTGACAGGCATCAGACCCGAGTTAATCACTTCCGGGTCGATGTCATTGTTTATTGACAGCATATGTTTGGGGATTTGATAGGGAGGTTTTTTTATATTTCTGAGAAATTTGATATTTCAAATTGCAGATGATTGTTTGGGTCACTTTGAAGGAAAGCATGCTGGGAGGAGACAGGATCGGTGCGGTGGGAAGGCTCTCTATTTACATGCTGAATGAAATTCGGTAACACCGGCCAGCTGTCAGTGGAGAAAAGTTATTGCTTATGATAACTGATAGATCTGTTGATGGCTTAACATTTATTTGTGTCTTTATTCAGTATCAGTTGCATCAGAGAATGTACTTCCATTTCGTTTTCAGTATCTCCTGCAGAATAAGTTTGTCATTTTCCATCATATTCATATTAGAGAGTTTGGTAGCAAGGAACACGGATCGCAGCCACCAACTATTAAAATATCGGTCCACACAGCAAAAAATGTCTCCGGCATTTCGAGCAGTCTCCACTTTAAGACAGAAGTGAGACCTCCAACACTCCCGGAAGATTTGACATGATTTTCTGTAATTCGCCACTATGTAGTTTCTACAGCACAGTCAACAGTTAACAGTTGACAATCAATACATTTTAAAGACGGAAAACTGTCATGACCCCTTCTTTCCAATGGCTGAGATAAGTTCCAGTATTTCGCATTCCATGGGAAGTAACTCCGTGTTCCAGATCTCGAGCATTTTCTTTTGTTCGTCATTCTCGTGCCTTGTGCGTCATCATCAGTATTTTCTGTTACGTCTTTCGAATTTGAAGCCGGTTTCTTTGGCCTGGATAATCTCATGGATACAGGTATGCCCTTGGTGCATGTGGCTTCAATGGTCTTGTCGATGCCAGCTTTTGTCACCAGAATTAACTCATGTTTACCTGAGCTTTTTGTTAATAAAACACCTTCAGATAATGGCACATGAATTGGATCTGAACTGCGTTTGCACTAATTTTGGGGGTGCAGGATTCCCTTTCTCCAAGTGAGTCAACTTCAGTCTGTTTTCACCCTTCATGGTTACTAATTTGGAAGAGGTGAGCAAGTGACCATTAAAATGTTGGCATTGGATTTTATTCACATTTTCTGTATTTTTTGACAAGCGTTGTCTTTCTGCAAAAATTGTATCCATTAATTTAAAATCAGACAAAGGATATATTCCTTAATCTCTGTTATGAGATTTTCCAGTAATATTAAATTTATAATTAATATTTGAATCTGTCTCGTGTCTGGTGTTTCCAGACCAAATATTTAAAAACAGATAATTTCATTGGCTCGTTGAAATGGGGCCTAGATGTGACGTAATGCTCGGGAAAGCTGGAATCGGGCGAAATACAGCGTGAATCAAGTCAATATGCTAAGGGTAATGATCGGTAACACGTAAAGATGGTTCCTATTGGAACATTAAAAGTTCATTTTGGCTCTGAATATTGCTTTGGTACTGCGAATGACAAGGCTACTCGATGCCAGATGGAATATACTCCTTACAGATTCCATCAGCGAGTTTTAGGCCATTCTATTGATAATAGGGAGGACAATAGCGAGAATAAGTGTGATGCTTTAGAAATAAAGTAATGGAACACCGCTGATTTATGAATATCAGACTGCCTGATGAATGTCATTTTCATTGGGCAAATGAATTATGCCAGCCCGTTGTCCTCGGTGGACAGAATTATTAATTATCATCAATCTTTGATATAAGATCTGTAAGGCATTGTTCAGGATATTTTTTCGTGATTCACTGATTTATTTCCTTCGGGATCTAATGAAGTTTCTTCTGGTAATTTATCGGAGGGATATTTAATGAAAACGATGACTTTTTATTGGTGGCCGTATTTGATGCCTACTGCTACCAATAACGGTTCCTTAAAGAGGACTTCTAAAGTGTGTCCATCGTTGAAAAGCAAATAAATATCAATACTTATTGTTTTCATATGTGCTACCAAAAGCAGATTGCCAATAATAAGAACAAGTGTTCTATATGATTTGTTTCAAAAATATTTTTATTTCTAAGAGGATACACAGTGAAATACATAATCATAACAGTAAAAAAAAATAACGAAAATTGAGCACTCGTCAGTAGAATTAATACTAATATTAAGCAGCATGATCCAAGCACTTTTACATTACAGATCAGACAGATCCTGTACAAAATATCACCTTCTTCAGCTTATACAATCATCACATTCAAACGTTCAAACAACCAAGCTTATTTTGATATTAAGGCATTTTCATTAAATATGCACTATGGTTGACTCGAGTGTCAAACCATCAAAAATCCTTCACTGATTCACCAGAAAATACATGATATTTGGGCGCTTTAAGTATACATATTTCATCGCAGACTATATAAAAGTGATCCGGTATTATAAAATATTTATATACAGTAGTTTGTAAACCGCGCGAGAAAAGAGTATTTGTGTATTGATAATACATACAACAACAAAAAACTGAAATTATATTCAAAGAATTACACAATTTCACGTGATATAAATCAGCCAAAGGGTACATAGTGAAAAAGTACGATATTATCACGGGTACCACGATAACACTATAGACTCCAAGATTTAATACACATTACCCAATATTATCACGGGATCGGTCTTATAGCCCGTGATATTAGTACAAATGCATAAATTCAGGCATCCTATATCAGGCATTTATATGGATGTGACAAAATACGTTAATGCAATTTTGTTACAGTCCATTACCCAGGCTACAATGGGAGGAAACAGAGCGTTAATTAAACACTTCACGAGGAAATAATATTTGGGAGATGTGGTAAAATATATGGTGAAGGACAAGACCTTGCTGTATATGAGTAGAACCGTATATTTTGGAGCTGCGGCATATGTTCCTATACGCTATATACATACAGAACATAAGCTGAATTAATGTAACATAAGTGTGCACAGTGTGATATACCGATGGATGAATAACGACAACTTTATATATCTTATGTTTGTTGGTTTTATATGTATAGGCACCATGTGTATGTCACCTTACGGATATATCATTTACCTTCAGAATTCGTGTAACATCCTTACAACAGCACGCCATTGTTATTGCCCTTAAAGTAGCGGTTTCATTGTTGTGAAAGTTTATGCTCACAAACATATTGAATGGCGGTTAGAATGCCCCCTCTCCAGCGATAATATATTCGTTCCTGTACAATTAGTCACCTAATGAAGATTTCCCGCTATAGAGACGTTATGTTTGTATGGACATATATTCCTGCTATATGTATTGTCAAAATAGTGTAGGTGTGTGGATATAAATTCTTGCAATATTGAACATACGAGTCATGGGTATCACACGAGAGTATTTTGATGGGCAGCTTTTTTGTTATTTTCTCCACGGGTCCTGTCATACGAGGTTTAGGAGCAGACTACTTAGGAAGTGTTGTTTTTTCTTTCAAATATCGTTCGATATTTCACAGGGAGAGAATATTTAGACAGTTACACTCCGGTGGAATTCACCTGGAACGGAGACAACAGAGTTTGTCATAGTAGTCTGGACGGCTTGATGTGTATCACACCCTGGGGACGACGGTGGGGATGATTACGTTAGATTTTACTTTTTAAACTATTTTTTCATACGATTTCCTCCACAAAGTATATCCAGCTCATCAGGAAGGAATTATTAGAGCTTTGCATTCAATTGCGAGGACTTTGGGCAAACTTAGGCCTATACCGCCCCGTGCTCTATGATTATAATGCTTCTGCTCTGAATTTCTATACCGTACTCTCTAAAAACACTTAAGATCTTAACTTATGTGAGAGCGGACATTGATCTCACTCCAGTAATTGAGTGAAAATTATTCACTCAAGTTGAGTGACTTTCAAGTGGAATCAAATTCAGTGATGTAACCATCTACCAAATCTTGTTTTAGAAAGGGCCACTCAGATCAAGTATCTTCGTTCACCAAGGCAATTTCTACGCCCACGCTCTGGACTTGTCTTGGTCGGACGGCCTCATGAATATACATGACGTATTATCCATTATCATTCTCAATCATGCTCTGAGACGGCGTCAGCGACTGGCTGGCATTGACATTGACATTGGCATTGTCAGTCTACAGAGGAGACGTTTGCTTTGTTTGATTGGTTCCTAAGACGAAATTGGCATTTCTGATTTCAAACAATAATGGCAGCCCGTCCGACCAAGGCAAGTTCGAAGTGGGAACGTAGAAATTGGTTTGGTGTAACTAAGATGGGATCTAGGTGTTCTTTTATCATCTAGTCTTAACCTTGCAGTCATACTGAAAAATGTATGTTCTCAAAAATTTTGTATGGTTGGTTTTATAAAGAGGACATGCAAATATTTTGAAATTCGCTCTCTATTCGTTTCTCTTGTCAGAGGTAATCTAGAATGTTGTTCACCTGTCTGGGTGCCTCCTGTCGTTTGTCGCTTTCGCGGATTGAAGCGGATTGAAAACATTATATTTTATTTCCATATTTTAAAGCTGGGAAGAGTTACGACAGTGTTACATATATTCAAATGAGCAGAGATTTTAATCGTCATAAGTCACCGTAGGATGGTTTAAGATCTATCACATTCACATAGCGGTTCCAATGCACGATTTAATTGCTCTGAAGTCAGATTCCCTGACTTCAATGAATCTTCGTCAATCATAGTCATTTCGAATACCTTTATCAGGAATTGTTTTCAGAAAATACACATTTGTCCCTCGAGTTTTGAGAGAATATAATTAAGTTTTTAACCTGGTGGAACTTGATCTGTTTACGAATATATATGCTCTATGCTTACGATTTCAACACTGTTCTTAATTAATCGTTCTTAATTTTACGGTTGTACATGTTAGGCTATTATACGAGCACCTTACGAATTCCTGTACCTTTGTTACATGTCCACCTCACCCTGAATATAGCGTTTCAATAGCCTGTCACTGGATTTCGGTCTTATTGAATGAACCTCAAACTTGAGTGGATTTCACTCAGTAACTTGAGTGAATTTCACTTCACTTGAGAGGGATCAATTTCCACTTTTACTTTTAAGTTTTTGTTAAATAGTACGTTACTTATCTATTTAAAAGGGTATTTCGAGACTTCCACTTCCATATCAGGCCAGAAACGACTAACTATATGGATAGATACGTAATTTTAGGTCAGACCACACTTAGTTGTTCGTATTGTCCAACAAAGTTATGAAGCATTGGAGTCAAATTTTGAAATGATCGGTTACCTCGCTACAGCCACACAGCCATAAAAATGGTGTTGGGACGACATGCTTTTATGGTGTTGAGAGCTGGTAAACATCATAAAGTGGTTTTGTGAAATGGTGTTGACCAATTAGAACACTAAAAAATGGTGTTGAGGCTTGTTCAACATCAAATAAAGAGGGTTAAAAATGGCTTATTTGGAGTTAAGTGATAATAATGGCTCAGGACCAAATAAAGGGAGTTAGGGCATAAGGTGTAGGTTCAACAAAATCTATTTGTGTTCAGGAACATTTTTGGGTGTTAACACCAGTTTCCTGGCTGCGTACCATGTAGCCGCCGTTTCTGGCCGATGTTTGATTGGACCTTGACAACAATAGTCATTCGGAGATACTTTTACTCATCAACTCTGTGGTTGTCATCGTTCTGCCGGTTGTAGGTTACGGACTCGCTCGTCATGTACACAACGTTGTCGAAAGATGTTTTAGTGGCCATTTCTGACCTACTCATGCCAGTTGGCTTAACAACGGATGCATACGTGGGCGGTAGATCCGATTCGACAGGATAATCGAAAGTGTCTGGGCTGTCGATCTTCTTGATAACAACAGCCCTCCGGCGTTTGCAAAACCAAAACAAGATAATTGCGGCAACAAGAAGGACGATTAAACCGGCTGCTCCTCCAATATAACAGTATTTCTGATAGGCTCCCTCCTCGTCGTCGTCATCGTCGCCTGAAAGGTTATCTGATACCGGAGTAATCACCGGGGGCGGAGTATCCTCTCCACCAGTAAATTTTGCTGTGGAAAATAAATGTTTCAAAATTTCAAACCAAACATTGCATTATGAAATATGACTTTAAATTATCAGGCTTTTTCACTTAAACTTTACTGTTTTTCTACATACATTTAGTGAAATTTAGAATGCGCATACAGAAGGTGATGCCTTTATGAAATTATTATCGATGTCGTAACTTAGGATTTATATAACAGATATTTCAACAAGATAATTAAACACCATAAGGGGCGTGCAAAGCATATGGCATGTGAATTAGAATAACCATTAGTATGAAAGAGTCCAGGGCCTGACCAGGCTGTGTAAACGTTCCGTTACTGGCTGATTTCAAATCATTTTAGTTGACTAAAATATAACCATCTGGCAGAGCATGGTTAAGATTACACAAGTTATCTGGCCAGGAGATCAGGTTTCCTGTTCCGGAGTTCAAATCGTTCTATTTCCTAATTTATTTTGCTTTAGATAGTGTACCACACATATCTGATTTAATAACAACTTAAAATCACAGGAATTTACTAAGCTCCAACGAATCATGTTCAACGTCAAGTCTTAGCTTCATACTAGAGTAAATCAAGAAGCATTGGTCAGTATTGAACTTTCTCAACTGTTCTGTCAGAGAAAATAATAACAATGATTAGCCATTCGCAATTCAGAGTTTCAGCATTTATTTCCATGTCAGGTCAAGAGCTTTGTTACTGCATGCTATAATGTTTAAGCAAATTCAAGGTATGCAATTCATTTACCATCTTGACTCAGAAGACAGTAACATCTACGTCTTGCGATTGTAACTATGTTATGAGGAGGATTGCTCTATTGTATAGGTCCTCTGCCGAAAAAGAATTAACCTCGTGTGTTTTATCTTGATTCTACCATCGTCGTTTGGATTATGATTCCTGATAAATCCTAGGCCTAGAGCAACTCTAGGTCATTCCTGGTCCGTCTGAACTAAGGTTAAGCAGAGTCCATCTCCTACGGGAATTAAACACGTAACAAGCCCCAATATCTCTAATTACATGTAAGAAGTCTGTAATTTGATATCGAAAAATAAAAGAGTACTAAAAACCCCAGAGTATTTGATTATGAACAGGAACTCTCCTAATTGAAAACGGCTGCATATCAAGATCAGATAGTTCATCCATAATTAATTTTACAGATATGGGCAAATGCTGTGATCTCGGATGAAAATATTCGGATCATTGACTTGCAGTGGACCAATGAGGAAGGGTAGGGTGCCCCCCAGGTCAAGTTGTCCGCCTATCTATGCTTCAAACTGCTGAATGTAAGATAATTCCTATACCCTATCTTTTCGCTAATTTTATTGGCTCTCTATTTTTCTTTCAGAAATTTTTATTTCCAAGTCTCATAAAATCCATTCAAAATGAAAGAAATGCTCAAAGTCCCGTGCCCTGATATAGATACAACACGAAGGAATGATATAAAAAAGTTGACCTCATGGAAAAATTCATATTGGTTCCATTTTTAATTCAGAAATGAGATATTCAGCCCATTCAATCCTACACTAAATTCAAGGAGAACGGCCTCATAATCCAGCCGTCTCTAATGGACGACGGCTGGATTATGAATGACGGACTAGACGCTTGTAATTTACTTGTTCTTTTACATTGAACATTCTGTTGATAGTCTTGATGTTCTTGAGCAATCAAACTCTAGGGAAAAGACTTGTCTGAATGTATGCTACAGCCTAGCCCATTGCTGATCAAATCAACTGCTGGGCTGTGCGGCCCGCTTCGTCCAGGCGCATCGAGCGTAACCTGCACGCCATTGCTGAGTATGATGAATTGACGAATAGGTCACGAAATTAACTTCAATTAAAGTGCAAGTCCGGTGTAAACAATATCAAGGCATACATAGCCATCACAACTGGCTAAGAAGACTGCCCAAACTTCATTGTGGAACAGCACATGAACACAGTACACCGGATAGCTGACGGATATTTATCTACACATGTATACTCACCGGTTACGGAGACCGATACAAAGAACTGACAGAGGTCCACATTCCCTTCAGCATCCTCAGCCGTATAGGTTACTATTGTTTCCCCCACCGAAAAGGTCTGGCCAGATGAAAAGTCACTTCGAGAAGTGACCGGCCTGTCAGTGTTGTCGCTAGCCTGCGGGGGTTCCCACGTGACGATCTCCACGTCTGTCTCCACATTGATATCAGTGGGACACTTTTCGAAGGTAGGTGGATGAGGATCTGAAAGATAACATGCAAACTATAGCTGAAGGCGATGAGACAGGAAGGAGGGTGAACTCACTGATATCTCAGTCTATAGTCCCATGTCGTCCCAGGAGTGACGACATCATATAGCGGATAGATTTTCAAGATGGAGCAATATAAACACCGCAGGACTACAGACAAAACTACGGTAAGCCAACATCAAGCATATATCCGTCCATATGGAAAATCACACTGACACTGGATCACATTTTGGGCATACGTGCGAGCTCTCCCATGGGAAGGGTATATCCATGTACCGAGGTTTGACATGAGCTGTCCGACGACAGGGATTGCAATGCAAATCATTTATTGGAACGAAGTTCTCTACAGAATTACCTCCCACAGACTAGCTCTCTACGTGGAAAAGGGTTGAAAGGGAGTTGAACATTTGCGCATTGTTTTATGGCTTGGTTTATTTATATAAGTTCAATGACTCCGAAGGCTTACCACAGACCCAGAAGAAGCGAAAGGGACACGGGAAAGATTCTGTGAAGCAGATTGGGTTAAATTATCACTCGCTTCTCTCGCATCTGTGGTGGCAATACATGTAATCCCTACCTCGTACTCTGACCATGAATAGACAGTTGACCATTTCATTCCACTGGTCAGTGGCGGTGGCCCTCACAAGGTAGAAGTTCCGTTCCAAGTCCTCGTGCCAGGTGAGGTTCTCCTTGGAATACCGGACCTCCAGCGGATTGGAATACATGTTCACTGCCTGTAGCCCTGGTTTCAAATCAACTGTGCGGCCTTTCCTCGGAAGATCAATAACAACGACATCTTCTGGACAGTCAATAAACCTAGGCGCTATGAGAGAAAGAATAAAAAATGTTGTATTGAACCTCCACGTAAGTCTAAAGTAAATGGCGTATTTTATTCTGCGCATGAGAATTATGGTGCTGATTGGAAAGACAATGCTGCTGTCCACCACAACTTCGGTAATCCCAGGGTTGACCATTAAATATGTACACTGTACTTGACATTTATAGAACTTTATCTGATATAATTTGCCAGGCACAAATTTGAGCTATATTTGATAATGGGATTATGTCAAGTTTCTGTCAGAATATTAAGTTATTAAGCAATATATGTTATCAATCAAATTATAACATGTGAAAATCAGTGAAAGGCTGAGAGTAGTTGGCGATAAGCAGACAAATTCTGCTATAGAAATTGCTTACCTGTGTAGTTCTGAGGCCTGGCATTGCCTGAAACAGATAATTTCCGAATTAACGATGCGATAAACAAGAAATGTCACACAGAGACGAAAGTCTGTAAACGAAAATCTTCTAGAGATGTTGCTACAAAACATATTTGCAGTACAATTATGATCAAGTCGAGTATTAACAATATCTAAATTGGAAGTTGATTGGAAGTTATAACTGGGTAAGCTCATAATGATTCTGACGATTCTTCAAAATATGTTCATGGCCAGAGACTTCTCAAGTACCGAAGGCCTCACAAAGTATATATTTCAAATAGAAGACATCGGATGCATGATACAATAAATAACTCTGTTGTATGGGAGCTAACTGTATATACCTTCGACGCAAGTTGCACAGCATTGATTATTTCCCCTTGCTTGGTGTCTACATCTCTGGTCTACAGGTGGACAAGTCATCGTTGTGCAGGTCGCTCCTCCGTTCAGTGCCGTTAGGTCGGGCTCCAGACACGTGCACAGCGTGCATGGATCGGGCTCAAAGCTACTTCCTATTTCAATCTCCACGGTGCCATTATACACACAAGTGGTCGGTGCAGGATCCATGCAAACTAATCCACAGTCACTGTCACAACACTTTTGCTTGCCGGGACAGTTGGCATCGTATGTGCACCCACCACAATTCCGGTGGTCAAGAACTACATGTCGGGGGAGAGGTGGGAGTGGGCATTCCCCTTCTCTCTCAACTACAACAACACAATACAGAAACCTGAATCTACGTATATATAATTATTTTCGTTCTGTGGGAAATGGGAGACTGACCATGTTTTGCCAGAAGTGCATCAAGACTAAAACACATGTGAGATTACAGTGAATTACAATTCCCGGGGGTTGGACATTGGAAAGATAGTCCATCCGAGGCTTAATATTGAATGCGCATGTATTATAATCTCTTATTTCCGAATTTGTAACTTCCATGTTTGTTACTCCTGTCGGTGTAACACCCTATGACTGCACTGGGCGCAAGAGCATACACACTGTACTGAGTTTAATAGACACGAAAATCCACATCAGAAACATGGAAAATACTTCAAGTATATCTTATAGGAAAATGGTGAAGAAAGATGCCCAACTATTTTACCAGAGTTCATCTTACAAGATCCGCATTAACTGCCCCAATGCAATCAGATCTGACAGAAACATGATATTATAGAGTTGAAGTGAAATTCACTTGCAACTTTTCGATGTATACATCGACCGGCTGACATATACTGGTTTGTATGTTTTTTGTAGAAATACTAATAAGTATCATTCCTGGATTATCTTTGTGGGTGACACAGTTTTATTTGCGAAAAACGAGAAAATAATTGCAGTTTATTCTAGATATAGCAGGGAAGTTTGGATATAGCAGGAAATGATTGTCCAATTACACCCATCCATCCTTTTGTAAGGTTTTCGATTAGATCAGAATAGCAATGGAACAGCTCTCCCAACAATTTGTTGGGTATTTTATTCTGAAGGAAGTAATTTCTACTCACGCATTTCGCATCTTTCTCCTGCGTAACCGGGCTTACAGGTGCATCTAGCCTGAGTACCCACTGCTGAACAAAGACCACCGTTGAGACACCCCTTCGTGCAGACGGCTAAAATCGAGAAAAAAATATGGTATTACATATTCCCAATGACTACCTTTCAAGTTACCCTGAAAAAAGTGGACAATAAGCTTCGTGTCTTCGCTGGTATAATACCAGAGAGAGGTTTGTTAAATATACAAGGAACTTTCTTTATTGTGAAACAGTTGAACGGACACATGGGATCTGCTTAATCAGAGAAGAAAATAAAAATTCACAGATATTACTAAACAAAATAGATGTAGTTACCTATTTGACATCTTTTTCCTTTGAATGCCTTTGGACAATTACACTTTGGCTTGCCTTCTACGGAAGTGCACGCACCTCCATTTTCGCAGCTTGGAGTGCAGACCGCTGTAGTATGTAAATTTACACTATCGATTACTATTGATGTTTATCAAACTACATTCTATCAAGATATCTTAAATTTTTCGGAGAAATGTCATTTAGATCAAATTGCAAATATAATTATTAATAATTAAGTCTATCAACGACGAAATCCGTTTCTTCATGGGCTGGGCTATTCCCCCCCCATTTCTGAAGGAATGAATTCCCCCAACCCAAGTATTCCAGTCATGTATCCCGATTTCAGTCAACCTTTCTTGTTGCATAAATGGCCACCAGAAATTGGAATGTGGCAGCTGCTGTTGCAGAAAAGTTATATTGGCATATAGGATAGAGCGCTTTGACTGAGAACTTTTCAACGTTCAGTAAAAATGAAAAGCAATGAAATCCCTACCATTGTGATAGAGGGAAAAATTGAATGGACGTTGTAAGAGCCTTAGTCAGTAGATAGCAAACGTTATTTCTTTGAAAGCGCTGCATTGGAAATGTGTTCCTGCCAAAATTCTTCAATTTTTTGGTCGTTATTCTTTAAATTTAGAGATGATAATATATGAACGATGCAAACAAACATAGGAAAATGTACCTTTTTCACAGCGGTCGCCCTCAAATCCACGCTTACATTTGCATGTGCCAGTTTTCTCCTTACATTTCCCACCATTTTCGCACCCACGGGTGCATTTACTATCTTTCTGTACACCTATTCCCAAAGAGAAACCGGAATAACATTAGTGTAGGCATTTAGTTTTTCAGCAATGTATTTTGGATATTTTGTTCACCTAAGTGAGTTATGAATGAAATATCCATACCCTGAGTTTTTCTACAGATTCTGATAACTCTGGATCGTGTTCATTTGCATCCAGGTACCCGATAATGCAACTGAATATAACTCTGTAAAAACATTATATATGGTATATAATATTTAATTTATATTCCCTATATCACCTAATAGATAGATCGAAATCAAAGACAAGTCTCCATGACAGATCTCTCACAGGCATAAACATGTATGATAACAATGGGTTACTCACGCTTGTTACACAAACCCCTGAGCCCTTGTGTCCAACCTTCGCAGCAGTGTCTGAACGTAGTAATGCACGGAACAACTTCAACTACAGTTCTCAGACACCATCGAATTCTAAACCGAGGTCTGAAACGGAAGACAGGTAACTTTAGGTAAAACAAATCAGACAAGCTTAGTAGTGGGTTCATCTTATCATTGACTCATAACTCCATTCTTTTGGATAGTGGTTAGGATTGTATGTAAAGAACATCATCATGTCCCACTGGCATAATTGAAAGCTGTTGATCGCTTCTCTCTTGCAGGAAACC
Source organism: Hanleya hanleyi (assembly GCA_036873755.1). Taxonomy (NCBI): domain Eukaryota; kingdom Metazoa; phylum Mollusca; class Polyplacophora; order Lepidopleurida; family Hanleyidae; genus Hanleya; species Hanleya hanleyi. The sequence goes on from JAVTVY010029321.1 coordinate 55,795, forward strand.
ATCCTGTGTTTTGATTATTATTATTTTTTATTTCATACTCATTTGAAATTTGTGCTAACTGTCATACGATATTTGTCTTTCATTTCTTCACGCGGAAATTCTTTTATGTACGACGGTTGAATATTCGCTTTGTCGACCACCTGTCTAAGGATCATAACAGTCCCCAATGCGTTTTTATTTTAAATTATCATCATTAAATGTCCACCTGCCTATAGAGATTTATAGTTTCCCAAGAGCGGTCGAATTTGAATATATACTTTGCATTTGATTCTACATGGTGTTAAAAATAAAAAATCTCTGGTGATACAAAAAAAATAGGACAATCTGAAGGATTTTCCGTGACCACTGTGAACCAAGTTTGAGGTTCTAATACTCTTGTGGCAGCTGGCACAGTAACAAGCGAAGGTGCATTCCAGTATTCTATACATTACAGACGACAGTCCACAAGACAAACAAATATCCAAATTTCATGTTGCCCGGAAGTCATCATACCATCAGTAAGTTGACATGGAAAATCCATCTGAATGCTGACTAATAATCTTCAATGTAGAGGATGAATCAGTAATACAAACTTCTTGACAACAGTGACATATCATGCGTCCATTCCATAAATACTTCCTTCCCTACTCACTATTTGCCCGCTCTTTCCCTATCTTCCTTCTTGGTTGTCTGTCGGGGTCTCGGCATTAACAGAAGCAAATCTATCTAGAAGTTTGTGACATTACATTAGACTGGCTAGACGGCGATGACACTCTCTCGCACAGTCTCTGCACACGAAATAAGAGTGGTGGCCAGATTAGAGAGGCGTAACCTCCTGACCAGTCTGAATGTACATGGTAGATGCTGTCACTTTCTAGAGGTCAGCTTTCTTGTGCGTGTATGGTCTAAAATGAAAGATAATCTATTTTCTCAAAATGGATTCTGTGCCGGCCTTGGATAGATTTTAGTTCAGTGGAATCTGGTACACTTGATTAATTATTCACAAACGCACGTGGGCTCTGGAGTATAATCAAGTGACATAAAACTTGATAGTAAATCACCACTTCTTAATGGTAGAATCTAGCCGTGAATGCATAGTGTTTGTTTAAGAGCAAGTCTCCAAGACAAAGAATATAAGCATTTTACATCTGGCTTCTGGGAACTACTCCGCGTTTGACATTGGATTGTCATTACGCTGTCTTATGTCTGTCAACGATTTAACGCCATTTTGTTTTCAAACAGCGTCCCGGGTCATGCATGGAGAATCCTCAGAGACAACATGACGTCGAATTCTGGGATCGTTCTCATTAAGGTTATATATGAGAACCCTTCAGGCGAGACTATGCTACAAATCATGTAGTCTCATAATTACCTTTCAAACTCATAATATTTATGTGTGATGTAAGTTTAGTATTCTTCGGCATCGTCAGTCTTGAGATATGGTGATAACGAGAAATCGGAAACGGACAGATGGACGTAGGTATGAACGTCCGGACAGACGCACATGATGCCGATAATACGCCAAGGCCAATTTAGCCGAGGGGTAAGAACATATGACAAGATAACATATTGGACCTCCAATGACTAGTAGACGAGTAACTCGGGGTCCATCACAGACATACTTAAATATATGATAGAAGGTTGTCACGGGAATCGCAGCTATTGCCTGTTCGTGCACGCTAGGTTGTTCTCGTCAATTTCTATCAGATCACTGATAGGGCGATTACTATCATAAATATTTGTATCTAATACCGCTCAAGCTGGAGCGGGGCGTCGTGTGGTCATGCCATTCAAGATGTCCACATGAACAGCTACAATAAAAGCGTGACTGAGATTCAAATCATCACAGGGATCTGTCTATGGAGTCATTTTCTTTATTTCATGCATATTTTGAATTGGTGCTAACTATCATACGAAATAGGTCTTTCGATTATTGACGCGGAAATTCTTTTATGGACGACGGCAGAATATTGAATGTCGGAACTGAAACTTTCTATATGAATTCTTCTCAAGAACGCCGGTATCTTTTTTCATCACTCTTGCTATGTTTAATTGCGGAAGAATTTCGAGTCAGCCTTAAAAGGTCAACCATGCTGACGACCAATTTATTCTTTCTCTCTCAAAAATCATTTCATATGCTCAGTGGTGGGCTATACGGTCATCACAGAGACAATTCAAGGGAGTAATACCTATGGGCCGTCATAGCTCAGTCGCTAGAGCATCGGCGCGTTGAGCCGGGGTCGTGGATTCGAATCCCGCTGATGACCAATTTATTCTTTCTCTCTCAAAAATCATTTCATATGTATATATGCTCAATGGCGGGCTATACGCCATACCAAATATCATTTCACATCATCCCGGAAAATTTTATTGTGGGGTAAAATTCTATCCTTAAGTTTCTTAAAAATCGGACGAGTGTCATCATACCGGTTGACACGGTAGCATCCTGTATCTTTCGAAAACTGAGGACTGTTTCTCTCTTTCAGGAAACGCTTCTTTATATGACTTGAGTGGAAAGGTATTTATTTGTAGATATATATGTATACTATATACTAACAACTTTATATGTTTGACAAGATCCAGAAAAGTGCACTAATCGCCTGAACTAAGATGAACAATAACATAATTATAAGCAGGGGTAACCTGACACTCCAGCAATAGAATGATGTAAACACGTCAGAATGTCTCCTTTATATTCTCCTTCGCCCCAAAAATTGTCCTGTTTTCCGGAGAATACTCTCAGATGAGGTAATATGTATACGCTAGTGAAATAAATCATATATTTCATGCTGTTTTCATCTCTGCCTTTTAACAGCGACGCAGTTCGTGATAGTCAAACCCGAATACGTAATTTGATTCTGAGGAATTTACCGCTCTATATATTTGTCAGATAATCATCGCGAAGTATTGTGCATTTGCACAATAAACAAGCAGCATGTTATAACGCATGTTGGATACCAATACATAACTTTGAGAGAAGCAAATGGAATTGAGGATCACGACAGCTCTATTCTGAGACTTTCAAATTGTTATTCACAAAGATTTATATGCAGTGTGGAGTTAATGGCCCTTTTAGAAATCTTCTCAGGGCTATTATGGCAGCGACGGCCGGCTGATGTGGATATTTTTAAGTCGAAAGTTTGTTTATAACGACCCCGAGCAATTTGTTTCCTAATTACATATATCAGTATGTTTATCGATATGGAACTCATTTCGAACAGCCAAGGAATTTCTCAGGACTCAACCCAGAACCACGTAAAGAAACACCTGAACAATAAACTAATGATACACTAGAGGGGTAGTCACTGGAACATCGTCTTCTAATTTGGCTTAACCCGGGCTTGGGCCGGTATAGGAAGCTATTGGTTTCAGACAGCTAAAAGCCGCTTTTTTCTGTTAGAGTGCCTGTCATGTATACGTCCACTGGTATCATAAAGGATGTGAATTCGAGTCCTAATTCCAAAAAAGTTTTAAAGGTGAAAGTGTTGCATTTAACATACATGTAATAAATGTCCGGGGAGTGACACATTATATAAAGTGCTACATTTGTAACACTCTCAAAAAGTGTTGAAAAAGTCCATCAGCATAGTGTTGTATCAGGAGCAATACAACACTTTACAAGTGGTAAATACAACGTTGTAAAGTGATGTATTGCTCCTGAAACAGCAGTTTATTGTTGAATATAACACATTTTTTCAACACTTTCTGAGAGTGTTACAAATATAACATTAGAATCAGTGTATGAAACCGAAACGTTGGTTGCAGAGCTTCATGTGTGTTCATGCAAGTAACAACACATGATAAATTGACCCGGATGAAAGAATATATATAAAAACATAGATTTGATAACGACCTGGAAATTGACACGGATGAAAGAACACTTATGAAAATATGGATTTGGTGATATGAATATCAGCATATCTTTCTGGCATGAATTGAAAATGAAATCATCGAATTTTACCGTACCTGATGCCTGTATATGTGCGTACTGGCCGTGCTTTCCGAGCATTTCGAATAAATACACTTCGTCCAATACTGGAAATTGAGTTTTATGCGAAACCTCGGTGAGCACGGATAATATAGTTTGGCAAATATATATTCAATGTCTTTCTAAAGTTGTATATTGGTTTAGTTCAACCAACCCATAAAAATATATACCATATAGACACTATCTTTTTCTTGATTTCCAGTACACCACGTTGCAGATTTTATCCATATGCTTCGTGCCTTCCTTCACTAATACACATGCGAACTGTTTGCAGGGTAGCTTTCTAGCATCTAATGAAGAATTCTATCAGATCTCATCTTCTTAATCAACAGAAACAAACCCTGATACCGGTTTATCCCTCTTACAATCACTTGTGCATGACAAGAGTCAATAGGGATGTCGCGTTGACAACTAAATTGACGTCGTGTTACACGAGGGAGATAGCAGAGTAATTAAATAGCATTATTATGATTCCCATAGTCACACATTGCATCACGGGATAGAAGTGGGATAAAACGTCATTAGGTTTCAGGCCTATTCAAAATTTATAGTCTATCAACGTTCTCCCGCCTCCTATATACATATACTCTGTATATAAATATGTGATGGAATTTATAATTTATTTGGGATCCGTCCAAACTATTTTCTTTTGAAATTCACTCTGAAGGCTATGTTATCATAAATCTTTCGTCAGGGATGTGTTTCCGAGACCAACTAACGCAGTTGCAGGCATCGTGGCTTTGATAGTTTAGTCGGTGGTGTTGACGTACGTATGCAGTCTTTCTGAAAATGAATATTTAACTGTTCTCATAAAAATTTTGGGATCTATCCAACTATATTCTTTACCGTCCACTTGATATCTATATATCATCAATAATTCATCGGGCATGATTTATTGAAGAGAAATAGATCAGTTATTCTAACGTAGTTGGAGGTATTGTCGTTCCGTTATCATTACAGTTCGCTCGAACTTTAACGACGTTCATATATAGCTTCTGTCGACAAACAGCATTATCTTTAGTAACTAAAGCGAAAACCTGTCCTTCGTCAGTGGACGTTAAATGCCCTTTCTTTATTACTCCCCATTACCCTTCTGAGATCACCCTCCGATACTATCCTTAGAAGTACATTTCGATGACGAGAGATAGACTCAACCATTGTACAGTACATGTATGTACATGCACATTTTATGGGGTTTTTTTGTTTTTTGACGCTAATAGGCCTGAAACATGATGACGTTTTATCCCTATTCTATCCCATGATGCAATGTACATCCATGGCGATCATGATACAATTGAGTTACCCTGCCACCTCCTTCTTGCCAACGCGAGATCCCTGGACTGGCATTCGGTCTAGTAAGCCTTTGCTTTGGTGCGCACTCCATGCGATACTGTGACAACTTCGGGATTTCAGGATAAATGACAACAGCCATGTTTATGAATGGATGCATACTTCATCATGTGATTGTAAGAGGAATAAAACGTCCCAGGGTTTAGGACTATTACCATTTTTATCTCGCTTTGCATCCCATAGATATACCATAGCTATTCGTGGCCTGTTGGCCAAAACAAATTCCAGCTTTAGATGTCCTTTTTGCAGTTTTCCTCTAGGTTACCCACGGTTACCAAATTACTGTCATGGCGAAGTTTCATGACCTTTTCGGAAATTCCAAAGAGCCCAAACTCCTGATGTTAAGATCGTACAGAACCGGTAGATGCTGTCACTGAAAAGGGGCCCGAACGAATATTGGTGGATATTCATAGTGCATATTCTAATCACGTTTGCTGCGTGAGGCACGTGAATAAAATTTGGCATCTTTATTTGGCACGAACATGCAAACTCTTTGTGCGCCTGTGCGTTATCCCATAATTGCATAGTATTGGAGCTCATATGAAAACGGTCTTTGATTGGTCGTATCAGCAAGCGGGCCACGAGGTTCGAGAGGAGTAGCGTATACTCATTAATAATGCACGAAATACAGATCCGGTGCGGTATTTCAGCCAGAGGCACTGTAGGAGTTTGCCTCTGGAGGAGCGAGAATGGGGCAGGACAAACAAACAGAGATCCGTACGGGCCGGACAAACAAACAGAGTCGGTTACAAAACGTATAATAAGATGTTTACCTGCCATTTATATGCAAAGTAAGGGTACATCTGTATTCGAGATCCTGAACTCTCACTAAATATATTATCTCAGGACGATATACAGTCCTGATCCGAACAACTCCCGAAAAATAGCTTAAATTAAATTTTAACGCATCCGCTGTATGGTCCCATAAAATATAACTTATTCCTGTTTAGACCTACATATTATATGACGCCCACCATTGTCAGAATAATATGGCACTAATAAGCTGGATGGGATCTCTATCCAGCAACAGATATAATTTATGTTCAGCTTTTGTAACTCTCTCAGCGCGGTCCATCCAAATTTGATAATGAATATATGCACTGTATTTTCATGTAATATATAAGACATCACTATTCTATGTATTATGTTGTAACATATATATATTACATTACATAACGTATATTCGTATGCAACATGTACTGTATTGTAATGTATCGTATATTGCATTGTAAAAAAAATATTAAAAAGTTTGGAATGCAAAAGTGACAGCCAGTGACCCTCCGTAAGTTTACGGGATATCGGAAAGAGTGCTGCACCAAGTCCTCCGGAATTTGGCATATAATCACGTGCTGCCAATTGTAAATGGAAAATGACCAAGGTTATTAGTCGGTGAATATATTATGCAACAGTATTGACTCGATCATTTTGACAAAATAAAATACCGGTAAGCATTTCGTACTTCTACCTTAGATTTGAATTTTCGCAAAAACTAGGTAGGAAAACTAAAATATAAGTTAAAATGAACGAAAAAGGGGGAAAAGTCAAACAAAATTAGTCAAACAACAATTATGTGTTCTTATTTCATGTTAAAATGTACCATCATGAGCTCTTGAAAATGAAATAGGTAGATATCTAAACTTTCTGAACTTGTGATACTCTCTTAAATAATTAGACTGAAATTAGTATCCAATCTATTTCCATTGAAACCAATCTATTTGATTGAAAACTGCAGTATATTAGGATCTATTGAACTGAGTTTTCAGTTAACATTAGATTCAATCTAATAGATTGAAATAAATTTCAATCGCACCGATATATTGACATTTTAATCTGAGACGATAGCAATTATGGAAAAATATCTAATCTTCACACATTAAAATGTCAGTCGTTCAGTTCGATTGAAAAAGAACAGAATGAAGCTAATTAAGAATGAAAATTCAATCTAATAGATCCAAATGAACTGAAATTTTCAATCTAACAGATGAAATTTCAAACGGAATAGATTGATCCCTAATTTCAATCTAATTATCTAAGGGAGTATAGCACCAGCTAATAAACACGCAGTCATAATGGATACAATTCTGTATATAACTGGGGGCTCAAAGACAATTTGAAGATCCAAACTATCATGTTTTCATTGAAAATACCATATCACCCGGAAATAAAATATATCCTTAGCTATACCAACAACAATGGTCATATTATAAAACAATTTGAAGTGCGATGCTAGACTAATCGCTAGATTTGTTATGAAAAAACACAAGTCTCTAGATTCTCAAGTCAGTCCGCTAGTCCGAGAATCTTACAGCCGTTTGCCTAACTTGAAAGATATGTTGGTACAAGCTGGACTAAAGTTATGAATATTCACGAGATAAAGGTGTATAGATGGCGCTGGGTTGTGGTCATACGGGTACTCAAACACGATACGAGGCTTAGCCGCCATTAGCGTTTCAGTATGTTTTTATTCTGGGCAGTGCGCACATATACATAGCTATACTCTGTTTGCTATCATTTGGAGTGCTGGATTATATTTCGACTGGTGATTTATTCACTGGTAATGATCATTTTCACCAGTTGTGTCGTTCAATCTCATTTTCCCGTCCAAATCGCTATCACTGTAACGTGCTCTTTTCCGAAAATGAAATCCCAACGTGATAAAATTACCCACCTGCGGTATCCCCTGAAGCACATTGCCCTGGACCAGCGTTGTCCCCGTTTGGACCTTGTTGGGGAGCTCGTCTGACCCTCCTGTTCAGGTTTGGTATGATCCTCCTGTCCAGAACTGGTCGGCGATTCTCTCTGCTCATCACAAGGATAGATCTCCACACTCCGGATAGTACAGTTGGTCCGTATCTGAGTGTGGCATACATTAGGAAGGCGCCAAATCCTAGGCCACCTGAAAGGACAAAACAAAGTAGGCGTGAGGAATGTCCTGGTTTAACCAATCCCGCGAAGCGGGGGGTTCGGGGATCCCTCCCGTGAAATGTTGAAAATTTACTCTTCATTTTACGCACTTCCCCGCACTTGCAGAGAAGATTTTAGGGCGAAAATTTTCCAAATTTCTACTTTTCTAACTCTTTCAAAGAGGAAAAAAATCTTTCTCAAATATTGGTATTCAGATGAAATCGTCTTCTCGTTAGTTTAAGTCAAAGTCAATTTCTAACACCTCTGCAAGAAAAGGTCACTTCATCCATGCGTATTGAAGTTGTTGCATCAATGCCAAGCTGCATTTTTTGAAGTTGTGGTTAACAAACACGGCAATTTCTGGCGCTAATTATCGTTTTCATCGGGCTAATTAACATTTTATCAAAATAGGCGGATATCATATATCATATTGTGCTGAAGTTAACACTAAGTTAGATAGAACAAACGCAGGGAAGAAGTTGGTACTTTGCATGAAGCTGCAATTTAAATCTAGTCGCGATAAATTTGGACCCGTAAATTTGGGGATTTCAGGCGCTTCTCTACTAATTTTTGACACGTTTCAAGGCACTTCAGCCACGATTACTGGTGTGGGGCTCTTCAATTTGGGGGCGGGGGATAGGCGACTGAGATACATCATTCTCTAGAAAATGACTTGGAAATTCATCTGTTCATACTGTTCATTGGATTTTATATAAAGAACATCACAAAGAACATGAAATTGTATGAAAACGGTCTTCCTACGATTGAGTTTTTTGTAGACGACGGTTGAACATTGAATGCCGAATCTGACACCTAGAGTCCATATCCCTTTAACAGAAGCTGAAGCCAATAATTTAGGATACAAGACATATAAAAATTAACGGACATATTATCCTTTCTTCAACCTAATATGATTTTCTCTTTGTTCATTTCCCCTTGTAATTGTGTTACCCATGCTCCTAAACTCCTCTGGAGATTTTATCTTTAAAACATGAAATAACTATAGGTTAAACTGCAGTAAATGACGTCACTTCCGCCGAAGGTCCCGCCAAAGGTCGATGCTCGTGGTAAGAATATCCCGTATTAAATGCTCACTTGTGTTATTATTAGATTATATCATAGCTAACTTTTATTGTGTTCCGCTTACTTAGTAAGTCTTGAAAAAAATTGTGACAGTTGCGACCCTTTGGTCTGTACAGGACAGAATCAAACGACGATACCCACGTGATTAGCTCAGACGGACGAAAAGTGCTCGTCTCAGAACACAGTTTACGTTCTCAAGAATCATTTGAATTGGAGTGTGGTATGATACATTTCACGTGAAGTGGGGGGGGGGAGGGGTAATCAACAACATCAGTATGTAGTTCCAAACTAAAGTACGAGAACGTCAGGGCGAACTGAACCTGTTTAACCTGGGACGTAATGGGACACATTAATAGTTCATTACCCCTCAGCCCATAGGGCTGTGGGGTCTTGTCGTTGCCATGTACGTACGTCCGTCCGTCCTAGCGTCCGTCCGTCCGTCAACATGTTCTTGTCCGCTGAATATCTGCAGATCTATGAAGTCGAGTCTGACCAAACTTTGGTGAGAGCTTCCTGAATGTTGACTGATGAAATGATTAGATTTTCGGATGGCTATGATGATTTCATGATTTTTAAATATTTTTTTTATTATTTATTGATGGCTCAGCTTTTGCACTGTTATCTATGCCCATCAACATGTTCTTGTCCGCTGAATATCTGCAGATCTATCAAGTCGGGCCTGATCAAACTTTAGTGAGAGCTTCCTGAATGATGACTGATGAAATAATTAGGTTTTCAGATAGCTATGATTATTTCATGATTTTTAATTATTTTTTTTATTATTTATTGATGGCTTAGCTGTTGCACTGTTATCTATGCTCATCGGGAACCCTTGGTTGCATGTTTCATTGTGATTTTTGAAGGTTCCCTGATACAAGAAAGCCTGGTCCATTCAAGAGTCAAGATTATCATTGGATGGAACCCCCCAATTCCCATTTATCTGGGAGCTTACATGATGCTACACTTGTTCAACCTATGCACTACCCTCGGGAGAATTTCCCCACCCCTGGGGCACTAAATGTTATTGGACTTTTTCCTATCCACAGCTTCTCAGCTTCATGTGATATGTACGAGATGCAGTGTACATTGTTTTTTCACACACAAATGCGGAATCACCTGAAATTTATTCCTTTATAGTAATAACTTACAGGTTGGTGACATTATTTTATTTCAGAAGTACAAGAGGAAATAACCGAACCCCCCGCAGTATCGAAGCAATTTTGCTGCTGAATCATTCTATTCTACAACATATGATTTATCCTAAAACTTTTGCATGTTACTGTACCTTGGAAATTATTTAGAATCGGTGATTAGGAGCGCCCATTTATAGCCTGACTCTGGGCAATTTTGAACCAGTTTGCATACCTGGAGCTTATGCCCTCCCCCGCCCCCGCCCTCTAATAATGATAATAATGGGTTTGTGTCAATCATTGTGTTTCTATGCCATTAACTTATCACACTTGTGCAATGCATAAATTGCCACTGATAAAGCTACACTTTCTTGCATGCTGTAATCCCAGCACACGACTCACGTGAAAACAAAGTCTATCATATACGGTACAGAAATCACACAAACTGTATACACAAGGCTGTATCCAGGGATATTTTGCATGTTCTGATCCCAAGCTTCCAGTTCCTTTTCATAATTATGCCCCCCCTCTAACTAGAGGGGGGGGGGGCATATAGCGATCGCTTTGTCCGTCCGTCTGTCCGTCTGTCCATCCGTCTGTCCGTCCGAATTTCTTGTCCGGGCAATATCTCGGTTAATATTTGATGGACGGGATCGAAACTTGCATGGAATGTGGCCAGTGGCTCGTAGTTGTGCAGCGTGGAGTTTTTTTCCGAGTTCCGGTATAATTTTCAAGAGTTATGGCCCTTTTTCTGAAATCTCTGTGAATGGGACTTGTCCGGGCTGGATCTTGGTTAATATTGTATGGACAAGTATGAAATTTGCATGATATGTGGTCAATGACCCACAGTTGTGCAGCGTAAAGTTTCTCCACGTTTCGCTTATATTTTCAAGAGTTATGGCCCTTTGTTCCTGAATTCTCCGTGAATTGGGACTTGTCCGGGCTGGATCTCGGTTAATATTGTATGGACAATTATGAAATTTGCAGGATGTGTGGTCAGTGCGCTGTAATTGTGCAGCGTGAATTTTCTCTGCGTTTCGCATATATTTTCAAGAGTTATGGCCCTTTTTTCTTCAAATCTTTCTGAATTGGAACTTGTCCGGGCTGGATCTCGGTGAATATTGTATGAACAATTATGAAATTTGCAGGATATGTGATCAGTGCCCTGTAGTTGTGCAGCGTGAAGTTTCTCCGCGTTTCGCACGTATTTTCAAGAATTATGGCCCTTTTTTCTTCAAATCTTTGTGAATTGGAACTTGTCCGGGCTGGATCTCGGTGAATATTGTATGAACAATTATTAAATTTGCAGGATATGTGGTCAGTGCCCTGTAGTTGTGCAGCGTGAAGTTTCTCCACATTTCGCCTATATTTTCAAGAGTTATGGCCCTTTTTTCTTCAAATCTTTGTGAATTGGGATTTGTAGGGCTGGATCTCGGTTAATATTGTATGAACAAGTATGAAATACGCATGATATGTGGTCAGTGACCCATAGGTGTGTAGCGTGAAGTTTCTCTGTTTTCGGTTATAGTTTCAAGACTTATGGCCCTTTGTTTAAACCTAAGTGAATGGGATATATTTATTTGTCCAAGCTGGATCTCAGTCCATAACTGATTTGAACCAGGAAAATGGCTATATTATATGTTATTCTACATTCCAAAGCAGACAACATAGATCCTGAAGTATGAAATTGCCCCAAAAACAGTGAATTGGGTACAAAATTCACTGATCGCTTCATAATTTCACCACAATATACTCCCAAGGAATGTAGGTCTCATAACCAGGTCACATTTTCGGATTTGGCGAAAGCCCTGGCGACCATCTTGCATCGAAGCATCGTATTATCACTTGTTGCTTGATATTTGGAATATGTGTTATGTGAGACATGGCAAAAAAGTGACTGAAACAGAATGTTTATAATTATCCAAATTAGGCCTCCACCAACCAATAAAGAACAGAACAATGGCGGGGCAGTGTCGGATTAAAGTGGAAGGGGGGGCATACAATTGAGCAATCTCTGATTGCTTCCTTCCTGTGTTCATTATTGAGGGTTCTTTTTTTTAATGAATTTCAGCGCAAAGCCTGTGATCAATCACAAGACAGAGGTTTATTAACATGAAATTCAATACACAGCTATGCTTTTTCTAGGAGTATTTCCTTCCAAAATCCTTTCAAATTGAACAGCAACAATAACGCTTTCGTTTTTTGTTTCATATGAGTTTTGGATGCCCATACGTTTTCCGGAACTAAATTGGCTCCAGATGCAGCCCTGATCCTACTTGACTAATAAAAACAGGCTGAGGGGTCCATGCACCTTTTAGGTGCTTGCCTGCAATCCATGTTTTTATCTATAGCCGTTCCCTCGGACAATAGTCACAGTTATGGCTATCGTTACCGGAGAAGTGGCGCTTACCTCACTTTAGGTGTTACGTTTGTGAAGCCAAAAATTAATTTCCTTAAACGTTAACTTCTGTTTCGTACAGAAAAATTACCCAAGTTTTATATTGTTAAAGCTCAGAGGTGAAAGTAACTTTAAATAGTGTCAACTGAGGATTGAAATTTGGTGTTTCGTATACATTTTAGCATGGATATTTTTAATTTCCAAGGCATGGCATATTGAATCAAAATAGTATTACCGTTGGTGGTCATATGTACTGGAATCGGGCTAAATTGGCAGCGTGTTGATCAATGTACGTTTTCAATCAAGTTCTGGAATTTCTATTACACCGCCGAAAAATTGTATGTTTAATTGCCTATGGATTCAATCTTATTAGATACAAAGTTGAATGCGCCTCAGTCAGATCAGCTGTACTATAACAATGTGATGCTGAGATATATGTATCCGTTTGTGTCTGTCACAAATGCTACTTTGTGTGCTCATAGGGTTTTACATAAGTTTGCTGTTTCGTTGCTAGGTTACTGTCTGTCCAATGGTGAACTGATATGTATATCAGTGCGCCATTATTAAGAAGATGGAAGTTCGGAGGTTTCGGTTACATATGACGCTGACATGATTAAGTTAATGAGATGTAACCAGAGACTATACAATTGTATTCTTTATTCTTTCTTTTTTCTTCTTTTTTATAGTTAACCGTGCCAGTCACATAAGTTTCAAGTTCATGATAATATCATACGTATGAATATGCTTTTACGTGTTATTTTGTTGTTGACCTCAGTGCACTACTGTGTAGCAGTTGTCCCGGGGGTGCAATTGAATGTCAACCATTGGCGGAGATGAATAAGGACCGTCTCTTTCAGTATAGTGACTTTTTGTCCTCACCCATCATAGCTTATTATCTGGGTGTCAATATCAGTGGATATGAAAAGAACATATATGTCAACCGACAATCGAAAATATAGGTAACATCATTAGTTCTCTACAGAATATATATATACGCCTTTCATACAAACGTTCAAATTCCAGTCGCATATGGCTCAACAGATCCACCTTAAGTTTGCGAGATCCCTACAGATGAGATTTTAGAAACCTCTTAAAACCTAAATCCAGGAATAGTTTTATGCATTTATGCAGACTAGCCCTTTGACCAGACCCAGGTATAGGGCAAATGAAGGATTTGTCAATTTTAAACCCATACGATTATATGCAGCATTTTCAATTAAGCACTATGCGATCAAGTGGATTTCACTGTATTCTTTAGCAGTTATTGCTCAGTGTAATTGAACGCACGCATTATTTTTCGAGAGCTGTTCATCAAGTTCAGGGACTCAGAATTTTGTGATAATCCTCTTTTTCTGATTACTACAGCTAAGTTATTTGAATGTCAACAGAGTGGCATGAAAATATTTAGTCTCATTGTCTTAATTTCGTTTTGGAAATGTATGATACTTGTTCAATTACCCCAATGAATCCGAACAATGTGACCCCTTTCACTAAAAGTGTTGATATTTTTAATCGGAGGCAAAATTGCCTCTTGGGAAAATCGGAACCTTTATTCACTACATTGATTTTGGAGGATCCCCAAGTTTCTGAGGGTGGTAAGCTTTGCTGTTGAAAGTAAATTGCATGATTTGTACCCTACCTTAAGGAAGTTCCACATAATTTGGAGATTTTTTTATTTTTATGGATGTTGAATTATGGGGTCTCCAGTTTTATTATTGCATAATATCTGATTTTGTATTATCTACTACATTTGATTTAATCCAACTCTAATATACTGGATTAGATTTTATGATTTTCATAAAATGTTGGAATGCCAGCTTACCATATTGGATTACAACACATATAAGGGAAGTCATTTTAAACCTACTTGCATAACCCCCCAAGCAGAGCAAAATGGCGACCATATGGGGTACCAGATAATTGAAGTTTTTCTCCAAAATTCCTGCTTTTCTGTCAGGAAAAGTGGGAAAGTTATTTTATTTCACATCGGATTATTATTTACGAATTTATCGTGCAGTTTTTGCGAAAAAAACACATAGATAAAAAATTCGAAAATCGTAAAAAAAAAATGCCTTTTCGGAAAATGACGTCACTGCGACGTCATCATGACTGCTATCTTGGATTTTTTAGTAGAGCTTGATCCAAAGATATAGTGTGGTGAGTTCATGACTTTAGCCTTAGGGGCAGCGAAAATATATAGGAGGCCCCTCCCCAGGCTGCGGTACACCTCAAATCGCCCAAGCCAGATAGATTTAAAGTTATTTTTTTTATTCAGTCTGATTAAATTTATATCCCTAATTTGTTAGATGTGCTGAAACATGTGTAGTTGGTCAAACATTGAACTTGTTTGCAACCTCCTTAATACATGGGCTTTGAACATGATGTGTGTGTGTTTTCCTGTTAAAGTGGCCATTAACATTGAACCGTATAATTCGGGGTCAAAATAACGATTGAATTCTGTGATCTAGAAACCTGGTTTTTATTGACCGACAAATCGGACAAATAAAATTGTTATTTATATATATAGTTCACGCCCCATGTATAAAAGCACAGCTACAAACCTACAGTTCACACAGATTCCAGATACCGGTAACGAAAATATTGCCTTGACCGATGCAGGTTTTGAGATATATCGGCGGCTGTCTAATAAACTTGAATGAACAAACGCATTTTCACTAAAGCAACCATTATCAACTGGAACCTAGAAACGAATAGGAACAGGCTGGAACTTTAAGACTGGATGTATGTTCCGCGAATTTTCAAAGACCGCTGCTTGTTTGAAGCAGAATGATACGGAACAATTCCAGCTAAAACAAACGGAAGAAGTCTTACCGAAAGGCCTACATGGAAATTAGGCCTACTAGAATGCTAGTCAGTGATAAGGTAAAGAACATGAGGTCTTGCTGTGATCATTGAATTACACTTGTTATTTATCCGTCCTCCATTAAAGAATCTCCGCATCCATAATCCAAAGATCTAATTCATATAACAGCTTTAGCACCAAATTAAAAAAGAATCCTAGTATACATAAACCCAGGCTAGTTTCCTGAGGCGGCCAACAGCTTTCAACGATGCCAGCAAGACATCATGATATCACGACATCACGTTATCTAGAGAATGATGTATCTCAGTCACGCTTTCATTGTGTCTATTCATGTGAACACAATAAGGATCTTGGAGTAAATGGGCTCATACGGCCACTAGCGGAAGAGAAATTAGACACATAAAACCATAGATTTTGCACGCTCGTACATTGCCATCAGCTTGCGATATGTATCGCCAAATTTGAGAACTTTGAGTGGAGGCGCTTGGTGTAAAAGCCCTGATTTACAAGTTTCTGTAATAATGTGTTGTGACGTTGATTAAAATCGTCACATTTAACACAGGATCTAGCAAATGTTACTAGGCGAGATATGTAAACGCCATATGCATGTCTCACTGGACATCCAGAAAGGAATAGTTCACGAAATTGTAATCATATCTTCTGTCATAAAATCGACGAAAGAGAGAATGCCAGCTTCATTTTTATAGAGATATAGGTCTAAATATGGTGTACAATATGATGTACAACTAGGGCTATCTTTGACGGTTTCCTTCAAATCCAATGTAGGTGGATATATATCTTTCACTGCTGTTGAATGTTGACCGATTCTTTCTTGCAGGAAACCATCGTGTGTGTTTTTTTTGTTATTTTCGCTCCATGCATATTTAGAATTGGTGCTGATACGAAAAAGGTATTTCGACACGGGAATTCTCGTGTGGACGACGGCTGAATACTGAACGTCGGATCTAACGCCTTTATCAAACAATTCCAAGGTTAGTCATGTGATGACTCCGGGTTTTATTTTATTTCCTCACTTTTTGATATTCAGCCATATCGTTTCAGTAAACAAACATGTTCACATTATCCTCTCGGACACGCAAGTATAAGTTTCTATGCTTGATTATGTGACCACGAGGCGAAAATTGGAGATTTTTACGTTGCCTCTCTGTTGAATTATAACGCATATAAGGGAAGTGGGAAGAGGTGCCGACATACTGACAGAGCCACATGACTTCACAGAAAAGTCTTCCGGTTAACCTATTCTAAAGCACATACCAAGAATCTAACGATTCGTGATATGTGCTGTATCTCAGGTACGCTTTTATTGTACCTGTTCATGTGGCAACTTGGATGATATGACCACACGGCCCCTAGCACCGGCATAAGCGGTATTAGATACAAATCTAGAGAGCTATGATGGAAATGCTCTGACAACTCGTATATTGGTAATTGGTGAGCTGTTTCGCTGTGACAACTCGTACGCTGGGGATTCGTGAGCTGTATCGTCGTCAGATGATAATGAAGGCATTTAACACAAAAGACAGGTCTGTAAGGCCAGATGTCGACCCAGCATCTACTTCCCACAATGCCAACATATATCAAACACCAAAACGTCTGTACAGGGCGCGGGCCATATACAGGTAAAAATTAAAGTGTCACTTTGATGATCGGATTAATGTATTTATGATTATAAAATGGAAAAATCGGTCTCACAGGGAAAGAAAATATTCTAGCAATGGGATAACTAGAAGAGGGTAATATTTCTAGTTATATTGAGTTATATAGTGAGTTATATATTATCGGTTGACAGTTAAATATTGCATCCCGTTATTTGTCCAGCTTACAAGGAAAACACGATCTTCTCAAGCAGAACAGTATCCGTGATGGGTGCGTAATACAATCTATATGTAATCCGGTTAAAGTGTGAGAATAATTCTGATTTGGTTACACGATGAATATCATATTACGATTCCATGATATAAAACTCAGAACCCAGGTCAAACTTCCTGGTCCAAAAATAACCACGAACTACCTCGTCGCTAGTGTAATGTGAAAAAATCGTTACTTTTTCGCAAAGATATAACAATAAAACAGAAACTTGACCTGAAACAACAAAAACTTTTCAAAATTATAAGGTTCGTGTGTATTGGTGTACGATTTTTTGGTCATGAATTTCGCCCAATTCGAAACATTATTTTGAAAATCAGAAAATGTAATAGAATACACACTTCGGTTGTATCAATTCAACTCAAATATGTGTATATGGCAATATAATGTGACGTGGATAAATAGAGTGGGAAGAGAAATTGGGTAGAGGAGGAGGGAGGGAATTTGGCTTCATGTCACACTCAAGTTTGTTTCACTCATATGGTGACAGTCAGTTTGGTTGGTGGAGGAAGCCGGAGTACCCGGAGAGAACCACCGCCCTTCGGCAAGTAACTGACAAACTTTCACACATGGACTAGCTGGGCTCGAACCCGTGCCGGTTCAGCGGTGTGAGGCTAGCGGTCACCAGCGAAGCGCCTTAGACCACTCGGCCACCGAGGGCCCCGAAATTGGGTAGATACAAGGGTCTAGTTCGACTTTCAATATACAGCCGTTGTTCATTAGAAAATTTCCGCCAGGTTAAAGACCTAATTCGTATAACCGCATTTGCACCCAATAAAAAAAAATCACAGTATACATAAACATAGGGTAGTTTCCTGCCAAAAACAAGCGGTTAACAGTTTTCAATGATACCATAATGTTCGAAATATCAAATCCGTATTCTCAATCCACAGGATTTTCGTTAAAAAAAAGTTGTAATCTAGAGAATGACATATCTCAGTCACGCCTAGATTGTGGCTGTTACCATGAAAATATTGAAGAGTATGGGGTTCATACGGGTCCTAGCCGGGTTAAGCGGGATTACATGTAGACCCAAGTTACGAAACGTAACCCCAAAGATATTGTACTATACGCTCGTACTTTGCTATCAGCTTGCGATATGTATCGCCAAATTTGTGAAACTATTAGTGGAGGTGCTTGGTGGTCCTATTTTTCAAGTTTCTCCAATAATGTAATGTCACGTTGATTAAACTCTTCAGATTTCACACAACATCAAGCAAATGATGTATATGTCCCGCTGGAATATTGTTGTCCAGAAAGGGATAGTTTAGGATGTCGAAACTGGAATCATCTCGCTTGTCGTGAAGTCGACGGAGACAGAACTGACGGATTTCACCATACATGTGTCAATTCTTACCAAATGACTATTTCAAACGTTCGCAATTTTGCGTATACCGTCCCGCTGTTCAATTTGCCCTCATTGACAATGGGTCCAAATCTGGATATAAATATCTGGTGTATTACGGGACAGGTTAATTTGGATGACCACATATTCTTTAATAAGTGAATATCTTCGATTATGTCGAAGAATTTCATTCTGGGTATCCATACCAAAAGGGCAATTTGTCCATCACGCTGCATGCAAACTACCCTCTCAGGATAGTCCGACACAAAAAAAAGACGATATGAAAGAAATCATAGCTTGGCAAAACATAATATCATATATAAATTTATAATTTTACTCGTATGTATTTCAAGGTTAATCCTATTAGACGAATAAATATTATTTAATTTTTGAAATTATCTGAAGAAAACAGAAATACTCTAGAAACATACCTTCTACCTTCAACCAGACAGAAGCCAACAAGGCAAAACACGAGAACGCACAGGCCACGCGTGACCATTGTCGGTGGTTTGTTTTGGAACTAACTGCGATTTGGAAATACGCAGCTAAGGAGAGCGACTGATTCTACAAATAGAATTCACCTGGACTAGATAGCATTGTCCCACTGCGAAAAGAAACCACGTGGTGTGTCACGGTCTGTGAGCATGGTCCAATGAAAGAAGACTTGATATTTTTGTATTGTGAGAAGTCTTGCTCCAATAACCGCGTCCGGACGACAACAACCGATCACATCACAACAGTCACAAAGGACTAGGAAGTCCAGACGAACCGAGTTGTGAAGGACTGTCTGCCCAGATTTATATATAGTCCGCATGGTACCGGTAAACATCAACATATAATCTAGCGCACGTAAAGTACGTGACCTCAGAAAATGTTCCTCTATTCAAAGTACACACAAATGATCCATAAAAGTCTCAGATGAACCAATACAATGGATCCTCCACTGGTAAAAGATCTTGTTTGACCTAGTTTGAATGCATAAAGTTCATATAAATATACCTTCTACATGAATACGTGACAGGACGACACTGCCGCGTATACAACTGTGGGGTGAATGCAAGTGTTCGAACCGACATTCAGTACCCTGCATGCATTCATGAAGCATTCCCGCGCCTGTAATCGAAAATCCTGATTCATAAGATAATTTGAGCACCAAACTCCAAGAAGACAACAAATAAATATAATTTATTTAAGAAGCACACAATCTGGTCAAGAATTGTGTAACATTAGATTAGAGGAACGAGACGGCACTGGCACTCATCAAACCACCTACATCACTAAACTGTTGCACATTCCCTATACGCGCAAGATGAAGTGCAAAGGCACCACGCGGGGGATCATGGAAGCGACTAATTAGATAGTTTTTTCAGGCTGAATATTCAAATTCCAGCATCAGCTCATCTCCCGTGATGCAACACTCGATTTTGTTTTGAATCTGCGCGAACACGCCACATAACAATCTTACTGCGTTATCACGTCACGCCATGTGTTATAGGCAGGGAGGGGATGGCTAATGTATTCTAGCTACATGTAGACTAGTGCGGACTTCGATTTCATTTACTTCTGATACCACTGCTCTGTAGTTATTTTCAATTGCCTATAATGACTTAGCGTATTACATCCCATTAATGCTTTGATTGTGGCTGTTCATATAAAAACCACGAATATGGTATTTCACGATATTCATACTTCTCATGGCGGGTTAAGCGAAATTAGACACAACTTGCAAAGTATTAGTAAAATAAAAAAGTTTGTTCAATTCTGCAAAGAAAGCTGTGGTTCGTACAGACAACATACACAAAGTTGATATTGTTAACGCTCAGAGTCAAATGTGACTTGAAACAGCGTCGACTGACGTTTGGGATTGGGCTTTCGCCTGACCAAAACGAATCTAATGCTTTCTAAGTCGTAATATACATCGACATAGTATTTTGGTTCAAGTTGTCATAGTTTAGAACTATCACCAAAAACAGTTTTGCTAAAATGATTACGAAAAGGTCAGAAACAGACGAGAGCCCAATTCCAAACGTCTGTGGGCGCTGTTTCAACGTCATTTTTCACTCGAAACGTTCACAATATCAAACTTGGATATTCTACCTGTACGAAACACGGCTTTTTTGTGTGGAATTAAAGAGATTTAATTTTAATTATTTTGTTTTACTACACCCATGGAAGAACAAGAGCTCAGTCTGAACTCAAAATACGCCCGAAAAATATATCAGTCTGAACAGGTGGAACAATGAATTGAAAACTTTCAGCACTGTATGGATTTACATGTGATAGTGGTGACACATCGTCTCCCCATAATGCACCGACCTACCCAACTTCAGTTCAGTAGCTTGAAAAGTGTGCGATATACAGTCCAGACACGAGAGAAACTACACCTTTACAATGGCTGAGATAAAGCGGGTGTATCTGGTTGCCATGGAAACGACCCACATGAGCAACAATGCATGACGCGTCATCTCCCCCTAATGCACCTACCTACCAAACTTCAGATCAGTAGCTTGAAACTGTGAGATATTCAGTCCAGACAAGAGAGAAACTACCTATACAATGGCTGAGATAAAGAGGGTATGTGTGGTTGCCATGGAAATGGCCCACGTGAGCGAAAGAACGCATGACACGTCGTTTCCCCTTAATGCACATACCTGACAATCTTCAGATCAGTAGCTTGAAAAGTGCGCGATGTTCAGCCTGGACTACCTTTCCAATGGCAGAGATAAAGAGGTGTATCTGGTTGCCATGGAAACAGCCCATATGAGCGAAAGCAAAGCATGACACGTCGTCTCCCCTTAATGCACCTACCTGCCAAACTTCAGATCTGTAGCTTGAAAAGTGTGCGATACACAGTCCGGACACGAGCGGAACTACTTTCAGAATGACTGAGATAAAGAGGGTGTGTCTGGTTGCCATGGAAACGGCCCGCATGAGCGAAAGCAACGCATGACACGTCGTCTACCCCTAATGCACTTGACTACCAAATTTCAGATCAGTAGCTTGAAAAGTGTGCGATATACAGTCCGGGCACGAGAGAAACTACCTTTACAATGACTGAGGTAAAGAGGATGTGTCTGGTTGCCATGGAAACGGCCCACATGAGCGAAAGCAAAGCATTACAAGCGTCTAGTCCGTCATCCATAATTCAGCCGTCGTCCATTAGAGAATATCCGCGTCCATAATCCAAAGACCTATTCCATATTCCATATAACAGTATTAGCACCAAATTCAAAAAGACAATCATAGTATACATAAACATAGGCTTGTTTCCTGCAAGAGAGAAGCGGTCAACAGTTTTCAATGATGCCGGCAAGACACCATGATGTTCCAAAAACACCAAATCCGTGACACATCGTCTCCCCCTAATGCACCTACCTGTCAAACTTCAGATCTGTAGCTTGAAAAGTGTGCAATACACGGTCCGAACACGAGCGAGGCTGAATTTGCAATGGCTGAGAAAAAGAGGGTGTGTCTGGTTGCCATGATTTATTTTTATTCATCTTTTCTTCTATGGTAAGCCTTAACTTTGCACCAAATTGTACTAATTATTGCTTGTATGGCCACATGGTTTTCCTCTCAAATCGTAGCTACGGACATACGCTTGTATAAGGCGAAATTGTGACTGTCACTGAGGAACTCATAAAGGGGAAACACGTTTGGCTTAGATCGTCATACTATATATGAGTAAGATATTTGTGACTCGAGAATCCAGAATGTTTCAGAATTAGTATCATACTTTTCCTATACCGGTAATGATTTTACTTAACAAAGTTTTATGTTTCAACTTCTGGAACCATCTATGAATACGTGGCTTGTTTCTTAGAGTTATAAGAAATTTAATCGAATCACGCTATTATTTCGAACTGGAAATTGAGACTTCAAACTATGTGTCCCGTGGTGAGATAAGAGTCAGATTACAACCGGATTACATCGCACGCATGTATTTGTCTTGTGAACCTGACACATAACCCTTGGTATCACTGCTGAAGCAGAACAGATTAAATACGTAGATAGATAGATAGATATTTGTTTATTTGTTTACGTAGTAAAATACGAAGGTAGCGTGCAAGATCTATGGCGGTACGTTCCGTAACTTGTGTCTAATTCCGCTTAACCCGGGGCTAGAGACTGTATGAACCTATGCATTTTTAAGATCCTCATAGTGTTAATATGAACAAACGCATTTCCTGGCATTATTGGAAACTGTTGATCGCTTCTAGCTTGCAGGAATTTAGCCTAGTTTTATGTATACTATGATTTATCCTTTTAAGTTGGTGATAATGTTATTATATGAATTAGGTATTTTTAACAACATATAGCTTTCGCAACTCCAACCAGTCTGCGAGTTATTTTTCTCCTGTCTGGTTCGAGAACGGTGTTAGAGGACAAGCTTAAAAATATCACGACGATTTAGCTTCCTTCATCCGGGTTGGTTTAAGGTATTCAAGGCTCGCTATATCAAGTTTACAAGTCACACTATTGTTCCTGTATGTAACGAATGAAAGCGCCAGAGATCCTTATATATGCAGCTGGAGTATTTACCCAGCTGCATACCATATACTATGTACTATCAATATACCACTGGTATATTACTGTAATCACTACACTCTAAGAAATATTCAGGTAAAATTCCTGAATTGTCCAGGTTGTATATCCACAACTCAATTTCAGGGATTTTCGCAGGAATTCGGGGCTGATTACCTGAATTTCAGGAAAAAGATCCCTGAATGAAAGGATTTTTCATGAAATTCAGGCAAATTTATCACCCTGATTAGTAAGTTTCCGACCCTATTCAGGTACGTAAAATCTCTCAAAATTCAGGTAATTTAGCTTTAATTGAAGGTTGATATAACTGAATTTCAGGAAATTATCCCTGGATTTCACGCAAAATCCCTGAAATGGAGTTGTGGATGTCCAACATGATCTATTCAGGATTATTCCCTGAATATTTTTGAGAGTGTAATTCAATCATCGAGAGTTTTAGAGTATTCATCAGAATTGAAACCAGTATAAGTATACATGTACTTGTCGGGATTGCAACCTTTGCTGTTACATTAAGGGAAGTGGGAAGAGGTGCCGACATACTGACAGAGCTACATGACTTCACAGTATAGTCTTCCGGTATATTCTAAAGCACATACCAAGAATCTACCGATTCGTAACATGTGTTGTATCTCACTTGGATGATATGACCACACGGCCCCTAGCACCGGCATAAGAGGTATTAGATACAAATCTAGAGAGCTATGACGGAAATGCTCTGATAACTCGTATATTGGTAATTGGTGAGCTGTTTCGCTGTGACAACTCGTACACTGGTGATTGGTGAGCTGTATCGTCGTCAGATGAAAATGACAACATTAAACACAACATCAGCATCAACTTCCCACAAATGCCAACATATATCAAAGACCAAAAGGTCTGTACAGGGCGCGGGCCTCGGGGACGAAACGTCCACCAACAGAATCTCGCCATATGCAGGTAAAAATTACAACACATATCCGAGTTGAGATCTATAGTTGGTAAAAAAAGTATAGTGCTTATCAAAATTATGATCAATGTTTGTTTCAATAATACATTAATTGTACTTAGCAATGCTACAATGAGTATTTGATTCAGGAGTAAATACATTGCATTTACCACGGTGCTTATCAAAATTAAAATCATTAATTGATTCGGGAGTACAGCCATTGATTGTACCAAAATTACAATCAATATTTGATTCAGGAATACATCTGTAGTGCTTATTAATATTAAACACAATAATTGGTTCACAAGTACAGTCATTTTGTGTACCAAAATTACAATCAATATTTGATTTAGCAATACGACTATGATGCTTATGAAAATTAAACTCATTAATTGATTCAGGAGTAGGCTACAATCATTGTGTGCACCAAACAAACAATCAATACTTGATACAGGAATATATCCATGCATGATGTTTCTCAAAACAATACACAATAATTTATTCAGGAGTGTGTCTACCGAAATAACCATCAATATTTGATTTTGGAGTATATTCGTTGTGTCTACCGCCATTTCCCACAATATTTGATACACGATATATCCAGGGTGGTTGTCAGTATTATATTTGATACACGATATATCCAGGGTGGTTGTCAGTATTATATTTGATACACGATATATCCAGGGTGGTTGTCAGTATTACATTCAGTATTCCTACAATGAGTTACAATCAAGATTGGATTCAGGAATACAATCGTGGCAGTTGTCGTTAGACTTAGAATCATTAGTTGATTCAGATTTCTGGTCAATGTAATTATCCCTCCGTTTTCACTCTGTCCTTTCAAACGGGCTATAAACGGAGAAAATTGAGAATGGTTCCCAATCAAGGTACCCAGTCAAAAGGCATACACGAACATATTTTATCCAATTTGATAGAATTTCGTAATAAATTCGATTGTACGAAATCGAAATAAAGGCCTCGGAAGTTGATTTCAAATAATAACATATATAGGTTGGCACGTGTCCAGCACTGTTTACATCCGAGAAATTTCCTATACCCTGGGAAACTTCCAGACTCGGTTCATTAGTTTAATCCCTGTTAATGGACCAGCGTCTAGTAGATTCACATTCAATTCACCCACAAACCGATTCACCCACAACCAATTCACTCACAACTTCAGGTCAATTCACCCACAAAAAAAAGTCAACTCACCCACAACCAAGTCAATTCACCCACAGTCTCAGTGGGGCTATAGACAACATATATAATTACTAAATTTCAGAGGACATGGGTATATTGCATATATTGGGCAAAGTCTGGAAAAGTGTTATGGAAAATTAATAAACAATAGAATTTTAACCAAGGTTGATTTCAAAGAAACATATGAAGTAACTGAGAAGTAATCCACATGTGTCACAGTGTAGCAAACAATGACTCATAAGCTATCGGTAGATTACAAATTAGAGGCAAAACAATATTACATGTTCTTGAAATAAAATAGCACAGTATATAATTTAGCACAGACCATAAAATATAAATTATAATACCTAAATTGCATATTGTATGTTTCTTAAAATAATACTGTTTCATACATATGAATGAATTAGCACCATAACATTGTTGACATGGTAATTCCAGCAAGAAAAAAATTAGAAAAAAAAATTAAGGAAGAGCAGTTTATGCTGTTGGTCCATGGCATTTTTTCATTACAGACAGAATATTTTTTTATGACTGTACATCGTAGAGCCTTAAAATATTAGTCGTTTAGCATTGAATATTTTTATTAAAGCCAATAACTAACATTTTTGTAGTCTTTGCGCCTTTTCTTGGACATGAAAAGAAATGCCAATGGTACCTGCTTCATGTCATTCCCATTCCTAACAAAAGCATGGATGGAAAAGAGTTGCTTGAATGGTTCTCGCACAACCTTGAATGTACCATCAAGGTACCAAGTCTTAGCACGGCCCAGTAGGTTGAGCTGGTTTGATGTAGCAAAGAGGATGTTTCGATAGCTGCCTACACGGATGTCTTTCCTTCAGAATTCTTCAGGAATGAAGTCTTGTGCAATCTTTTGCAACCGACGATTTTGTCAGTTCAGACGTCTTTGTGGGGAGTTGTCACTCATGGCGTTGTTTAATAATTGTTCTCGTCATCCGTGTAAATAATGATTGATTGAAATTGTAGTTTAAGGGCCGCTTCCCATTCGGATTTCGCGGCCCATCAACTCAATGTTTTATTTGAATTTCGCGGTACATTACTTTGTTTATTGAATTTCTTTTCCAGTACTAAATGTATAAATAAATAAATAAATAAATAAATAAATAAATAAATAAATAAATAAATAATAAATAACAATGAGAGATTAGTAGGAGATATAAATAGAAGTAAATAAGAATCGCTATATGTACAAGTTCGTAAGTCTCTTTTTGGTTTTTGGTTAAGTTATACTGGTAAATATGAGTTCACTGTAATCGCGTGTATGATTCCTTTGTCTTGGTACCCCTTTGAACGCACAAAGCCGTCCAGAAAAAACTGGGAGAACCATGGGCGTGAGGACGCCCTTGGGAACAGGGTGGGTTCTTCCAGAAATCTGTGCCTGTAACAATTGCTTGGAGTGTGTATTGGGGCACAGGACGGCAGGTCTACGTCCTATAATATTGCGTGAAAGTCAAAGGATCATATTCTGTGTTAAGGCGTCAGTTCGGTGTCATCTATGGGTTATCGTGTCGGTGTGGTTTAGGATGTGATGTTCTGGTTCCGGAGGTTTCTTGTTGTGCGGCGATGTTGGTATTCTTGTGATCGTCATCCGTCTTCTGTTTTCAGTCTTGTCCAGCCCGTCTTTGGTCTTTGGTCTTCGGTGTGCCGTGAGGTGCTGTTTAAAATTTTTTGTCGTCGTCAGTGTTCTGTTTGTTGTCTGTTTGATGAGGACCTTCGTCGTGTTCATCTCCATTTCTGAAAGTATAAGATGAAACACTGTGTAGTATTCATTTTTGTGAGGGACATTATCTGTGTGCGTGGTTGTTTCTTGGACGTGTGCTAATGATTTATGTCCTTGGTTGTTGAATTGGTAGCGGCCTTTAGGTTTTGAAGACGAATGTGGTTACCGGCCCACACGGAACATGGTATCTCCGGTGCCCACATTGCCTATTTTATTGCGAAAGATAGATTTTTGGCCAATATTGTCGCAGGGATGTTGATTGGTTTTGGCCACCGATTTTTGAGACTAATGTGGCAACCGGCCCACACGGAACATGGTATCTCCGGTGCCCACATTGCCTATTTTATTGCGAAAGAGAGATTTTTGGCCAATATTGTCGCAGGGGTGTTGATTGGTCTTGGCCTCCGATTTTTGAGACTAATGTGGTAACCGGCCCACACGGAACATGGTATCTCCGGTGCCCACATTGCCTAAATTTTATTCCAAAAGAGAAATTTTGGCCAATGCTGACATTGTTAGTTAGTGTTGCGCATGCACGGGGGTAGTGTTATATACTGGAATAATAGCCAGTAGTTTTTATAAAATCTATTAAGGACTTGAATACCTGTTTTCTAATGGGAGGCTTAGGGTTTAATATCGCTGGTAACGTTAAGGGAGTGTTGAATTCTTTTAATTCGTTTCTAAGTGTCTCGCGTTGTGGGTAGTGTTTAGGGCATTCAAATAAGACATGTTCTATTGTTTCTTCTACATTGTTGCATGCGGTACAGAGGGGTGAGGTGTTTTTGAGAAGCATGGACAGATGTGATTTAAGTCCGGTTTTGCCTAGTCTTAATCTGGTGATTATGCGATCATCACGTTTATTGTCTAACTGGAATCCCTGGACTTGTCTTTTCTCTCCATCAAGGATCTTATGTAACCACCGTCCACGTTCTTCTTCGTTCCATTCCTTTTGCCACTTGCTATCTATTTTGCGTCTAATGATAGTGTTGAGTTCTTTATATCCTAATCCTATTGGCACATCGTGTGTAGCTTTAGCAAGACTGTCTTTGGCAGTTTTGTCGGCTGCTTCGTTACCTCTGATGTTGACATGCGCGGGGACCCATGCTAAAATGGCGTCTATACCCTCGTTGTGTATTTGTGTGCATATACATTCTATTTTGTGTATGAGATCAGGTCTACTGTCAGATATAGAATTTTTAATGGATGTGAGTCCACTAAGGGAGTCACTAAGTATCACCGCACGGATTGGTTTGTGCTCGATGATCCATTCGAGAGCCTTAATTATAGCAATCAGTTCACTAGTGTATACAGACATATTGTCTGGAAGTTTGAAACCATTTTGTATGTCGAGCTCAGGTATAACAAAAGCTGATCCTGTGTTATTACTTGTGTTTTTCGATCCGTCTGTATAGATTTTTATGTAATTTTTCCAGTTTTGGTTGATATATTCAAGGGTGGTGGCTCTTATAAAGTCTGGGTTGTCCTTCTTTGTGAGGTAGTCGTGAATACTTGTGTCCACGTGGGGCGACTCTAATTCCCAGGGTGGTCTAATGATTTTGTCTGTGTCGCAGATGTGTGCGATGGGTATTTCGTGCTCTTGGAATAGGTTATTTACGGTGTAGCCGAGGGGGGCGGAGTCTTTTTCCCAGTTTTTCTTTAAATATTCATATTCACTTTTATCTTCAAAAATGTTGTGGCATGGGTGATTTTCGCCCTTAGCTCTAGTTTTTCCTGCATATTTCAGGGACAGTTCCTCTCGTCTTAAATGAAGAGGTTTCTCATTGGTTTCTATTTGAAGACTACATAGGGCGGTTCCCTTGAAGGCTCCAGTAGCTATTTTTAGAGCAGAATATTGAATGCTGTCTATTCTTTTTAGTTGTGTCTTACATGCTGATTGGTAGGCGATGGACCCGTAATCTATTTTTGACCTAATGAGCGTTTGGTATAATTTCATCAAACTATATTTATTCGCTCCCCAGTTTGTCCCAGACACACACCTCATGAGGTTCAGGTCTTTATTGCACCGGAGAACTAGTTGATCGATGTGGTCTTTCCATGTGAGTTTTCTGTCAAAGATCATACCAAGATATTTAACACTATTTTTGAATTCAATTTTCTGACCTCCTAGTGTTAGTTTAACGTCAATGTGTTTATTGTTTGAGAATATAATACCCGTTGTTTTGAGAGCGGAAAATTTGAAGCCCCATTTATCCGCCCAACCACTAATTGTATCTAGTGTTTTTTGCATTATACCTGTAAGTTTTTTGATGGAACGTGCGGTTTTCCAGAGGGCAGAATCGTCAGCAAATAGGGACTGTTCTACTTCTGGATGTTTCGTGTCAATTTCATCGGCTAGGCCATTGATGAGGATGTTAAAAAGGGTGGGGCTAATGACGCTTCCCTGAGGGGTACCGTTGTCTAGTTGATGGTCGGTGGATAGGGTGTTTCCTAGGCGAACTTTAAAATTTCTGTTGTTTAGGAAGTTTTTTATCCAGTGTTGCATTCTTCCCTTAATCCCAAGTTTGCTTAATTGAATAATTATGCCGTCCTGCCATACAAGGTCAAATGCTTTTTCTATGTCTAGGAAGATACCTAGTGTGTACTGATGTTTGGCATTCCCCTTTTTTATCGAGTGTTGTAATCTGGTTATATGGTCTAATGTACTTCTGTTCTTACGAAAGCCGCTTTGGGTTTTGTTTAATAAGTTGTTGTTTTCCATATGAAATTCCAGTCTATTCTTTACCATAGTTTCCATTATTTTGCATAGATTTGAAGTGAGAGAAATTGGGCGGTAAGAGTTGCTGTCTGATGGATCTTTACCCGGTTTTGGGATTGGGATAACGATAGATGTTTTCCATTTACTTGGAAGTTGTTTGGTCTGCCAGCTGACATTAATTAGTTTCAAAATTAGTTTCTGTGTTTTATTTGGTAGGTGTTTAAGGATCGTGTATCCTAGTTTGTCTTCACCAGGTGAGCTCTCTTTTTTACAGTGTATAGCTTTGCGGTATTCATTAATATTGAAGTCTGCATTGAGATAGTTTTCTAAATGATCGTCCAAATCGTTTTCTATCGTTGTTTCTTCCTTAATTTTTCTGAATTCTGGTTTCAGGTTGCTATCGCTACTGTTTGAAGCGAAAGTTTCGGCGAGGTGTTCTGCCCTTTCTTTGTTCGTTTTTTTAGTTTTGTTCAGTACAGGGACTGTGTTTGTTAACTTTCCTTGTATATTTTTTATTTTGTTCCATACTTTTTTTGAATTGGTTTTGGTATCTATAGTGTTGCAAAATTCTTCCCAGCATTTTGATTTAGCTTCTTTGACACTTTTTTCAGCTATGATTTTGAGTTCCTTGTAGTTCGCGTGATCACTTTGGAGCCTACTTTTTTTGAATTTTCTAAGTGCCTTCTTTTTGGCCGCAATATTCTTTGCACACTCTGGGTTCCACCAGGGTACCGGGTTTTTGTTGTGGCGCTGTTGTGATATCGGAATATATTTTTGTGCTATGTTTAGTAGTGAATTTGTAATGTTTTCATTGAACATTTCTGGATCGGAATTGAATATCTCGTCATGATTTAGGCATTGACAGTCTTTCTGGAAGCTTTTCCAGTCGGCTTTGGAGTACTGAAATTTTGGAGGGGCGTCTGTCCTTTCAGCGTCCGGTTTTATACTAATTTTCGTCAGAATGGCGAAGTGGTCGCTGTCAAGCGTGTCAGGAATCACTTCCCATTCGGATTTAACAGCTAAATCAGGGGAGACAATAGTTAAATCAATTGCAGATAGTTTACCGGTGTTCATGTCTATTCGCGTCCCGTGGCCATTATTTAGATAGCATAGGTTGTTTTGGTCAAGCCATTTTTCCACTACTTGGCCTTTTTCGTCTGCCTTGATAATGACAATAATTTGAAGATTTATATAGGAAATATTGCAAGGCATGTAAGACATCAAACAGCTTAGCCCTCTACAACCCCCAAGAGAGAGATGCTCAAATATCACATGATTGACTCAAAGACAATGAGAGTAAATTTTGACACATTCTTAATCACCATTGTATATAACGTTCTTTGAAGTCCAATTTTTGAAATTAACGTGAATTAAAAGAATAGTTGACAAACTAAATACTCATCCAGCTTAATTAGCATTGTAATAATGCTTTGATCTTGATATAACTGTTATTTAGATTGTTGCCGCGTCATAAGCCCCACTCTTTTTAACATCCTGATTAATGGCCTGGCCAATGAAATTGACACAAAACATCCTGAAATTGAACAATCACTTTTTGCTGATGATGCTGCCATGTGGAAATCTGCTGGCTCGATAAAAAAATTAACAAGTATAATGCAAAAAGTACTAAATACAGTCAGCGACTGGGCCGATAAATGGGGATTCAAATTTTCAGCTGTCAAAACTACCGGTGTGCTATTCTCAAATAAACAAAACACAGACATCACGCTATCACTAGGAGGCCAGAAAATCGAGTTTAAGAATAGTGTCAAATACCTAGGTATGATCTTCGACCGAAAACTCACTTGGAAAGACCACATCGACCAATTAATTATTCGGTGTAACAAGGACCTGAACCTTATGAGGTGCGTATCGGGTACCAACTGGGGGGCCAATAAACATAGCTTAATCAAATTATATCAAACACTCATCAGATCCAAAATAGACTATGGTTCAATCGCTTATCAATCAGCATGCAAGACCCATCTGAAAAGAATAGACAGCATCCAGTATTCGGCATTAAAAATAGCCACCGGGGCGTTCAAAGGAACTCCATTATGTAGTCTACAAATAGAAACTAATGAAAAACCCTTACATTTAAGACGAGAAGAGCTGTCAATGAAATATGCAGGGAAAACAATAGCCAAGGGCGAAAACCACCCATGCCACAAAATTTTTGGCCCAAAAACCGAATACGAATTCCTAAAAAGGAAATGGGAAAAAGACTCCGCGCCATTCGGTTACACGATAGAGCGATTATACCAAGAACACGACATCCCAATCTCTTGTATCTCTGACACTGACAAGGTCAATAGACCACCATGGCAACTAATCACACCACACGTGGACACGAATATACATAGCTACATCACCAAACAGGACAACCCAGAGCATATAAGGGTCACTGCCCTCGAATATATTGACACACATTGGAAAAAT
This sequence comes from Hanleya hanleyi, assembly GCA_036873755.1. Taxonomy (NCBI): domain Eukaryota; kingdom Metazoa; phylum Mollusca; class Polyplacophora; order Lepidopleurida; family Hanleyidae; genus Hanleya; species Hanleya hanleyi. The sequence goes on from JAVTVY010029321.1 coordinate 88,246, forward strand.
CGCTTGAAAATATATACAGACGGCTCCAAAAACACAAGTCACAATACAGGTTCTGCATTCGTTATACCAGAACTTGACATTCACGAAGGTTTCAAACTACCAGACAATATGTCTGTATACACCACTGAATTAGTCGCCATAATCAAGGCTCTCGAATGGGTTCTTCAGAACCGACCTGTTTCCACCGTTATTCTTAGCGATTCCTTAAGCGGACTGGTATCTATAAAGAACTCCAAATCCGACAGCAGACCTGACCTCATACACGAAATAGAAATTTTATGTACACAAATACGAGACAATGACATTGACGCCATTTTAGCTTGGATTCCCGCCCACGTGGACGTTAGGGGAAATGAAGCGGCCGATAGGACAGCCAAAGACAGCCTCACCAAGACAGCATCTGACGTGCATATAGGACTAGGAACCAAAGAACTGAATTCTATCATTAAAACCAGAATAGATAGTAAATGGGAGAAGGAATGGAACGAAGAAAACCGAGGTAGATGGCTACATAGTATTCTAGATAAGGGGAAAAGAAGGAGTTCTGGATTCCAACTAGACAGTAAACGTGACGACCGCATCATCACAAGATTAAGACTAGCCAAAACAGGACTAAAATCTCACTTATCTAAGCTAATAAAAAACACATCACCACTATGCACTTCATGCAACAACGAAGAAGAAACGATAGAACATTTTATACTCAAATGCCCAAAACATGACCTCTATCGCCGAACACTGGAAAACGAACTCAAAAACTTAAATGTCCCTCTGTCGTTGGCTTCTATATTAAATCCGAAACCACCTCTTATAAACAAAGTATACTCCGCCTTACTGGCTTACATCAAATCGACTGACTATCGCTCTACCATTTAATATTATATGGTTACACCAAGACACAAAGAAACCTAGGACCAAATTTGAATAAATGTAGCACGCTTAGAGTCAAAACTATTTTACAGGGGCGGAAATAAGGGTCAGTGATCAGAAATGACTGATCAAATTTGGACACTAACCAATCAAAATGCCATAGCAATAACATAGACAAAGTCACTGATCAAATTAAAAGCTCCTAATAACGAGCTCCGACCAAATTGTGTTCCCTTATTTCCAACCTTCGTTAACGAATGTTAACCGTCCGGTTTTCTAGCAGGGGCAGAAGACTGGAGGTTATATCAAACATTCACAATCGGCTTTAACTCTAATAATATTTGTATTTATAATATTTAGTACCTAATTATTTATTGCTATTGATCATGTGTGACTTATATAGTGCCAGTCGGTGGCAAAAAATAACACCAGAAAACAAGAAACTACAAACTCTTCTATTCTTTGTAATACAGGCACAGCACACTGAAGACCACAGACGAGTAAGACCAGCCAGGAAACAGAACACCGATGACAACAAATATTATGAAACAGCACCAAATGGAGATGAACATAATGATCATCATCGTCGGTCCACAAGAACGCCCAGAATACTCGACCCTAAACCAAAATCCTAAACCAAATCCTAAACCACACCGACACGCTGCCCCATATATGACACCGAAATGACGCCTCAACACAGAATATCATCCTTTGACTTTCACACAAGATAGGACGTAGACCTGCCGTCCTGTGCCCCAATACACACTCCAAGCAATTGTTACAGGCACAGATTTCTGGAAGAACCCACCCTGTTCACAAGGGCGCCGTTAGGGAAGTCGATTCGAAAAATCCTGAAGACGCCCATGGTTCTCCCAGTTTTTTCTGGATGGCTTTGTGCGTACAAAGGGGTACCAAGACAAAGGAATCATCCACCCGATTAGACCTACAATGAACTCACATTTACTAGTATAGCTTAACCAAAAAAACCCGAAAGAGACTTATGAACTTGTACATACCGATTCTTATTTACTTCTATTTATATCTCCTGCTAATCTCTCATTGTTATTATTTATTTATTTATTTATATACTTAGCGCTGGAAAAGATATTAAAAGAAAACAAAGAAATGTACCGCGAAATCCAAATAAAACATTGAGTTGATGGGCCGCGAAATCCGAATGGGAAGCGGCCCTTAAACTACAATTTCAATCAATCAATGTTGCTGCTCTCTCACTGTTATTTATTATTTAATTGTTTGTTTTACTGCGAAATCTGTATGGGAAGATTGTTTTATCTTCAATTTCAATCAATCAATTACTGTGATGGCATGCACCAATCAGTGTTACTAATACAATTGTTGATAAGCTCAGTCCAACTTAGTGAGAACTTAGTATTGCTATTTTGGTGGTACAGAAATATATAATATATTAATTAATTATACAGGTAATATATCCATATATCCATTAAATATGTTGAATAAACCAACATTGAGACTGTGGGTGAATTGACCTGGTTGTGGGTGAGTTGACTTTTTTTTGTGGGTGAATCGACCTGAAGTTGTGGGTGAATTGGTTGTGGGTGAATCGGTTTGTGGGTGAATTGACTGGATACCGTCTAGTCAAGGGTGACAACTCTTGGGGAAGTACAGTGTAGAGATGGCGCTGTCACATACCGTATTTTGCCATATTCCGCCATTTGTTTGTTTTGGTATTGGAGTTTAACTATTGCTTACATTTATAGGGTCAAATCGTATAAAATATATAAATATAATAGCGGTTAAGTTAGTGGGATAAGTCAAATGTAACAGATAGCCTCGAATTTCTGCATCAATGAGCCTGCAACTCAGTGGCTTGGGTAGCAGGGGGTGTCTTCGTCGATGTTGTTGTGATTATATATTTTTTTATTTAAAAAATATAATTATTTCAACCTATCCATACACCACCATAACAAATGCTTTTTATACGACCTACATCGATCTACATTACCCCCCTCTACTAGATCTGCATCTAGCGTAGTGTGACCAATTAGCGACCAATTTTACTGCATTTTTCAGTCTCCGTTAAAAACTGGACTAAAGACTTCCATGGAATAAAGAAGAACCTGTCCGGATTATTTCTGTATCATTTTGTCATTGTTTCCAACCGAACTTTTTAAGATTGGATGCACAAAAGCGCACAGGGCTACTCCGGACACAGGGAATTTGTATCAGTTGGATTGCATATACATACCCTTGAGAGGTAATCCGATTCCATTGTTCAAATTATATCGGGAATATATCCACTGGCTGCAGAACTCTACATTGAGGTTGAAATTGTCCAACAACACACCAAGCAACATGACGAACGATGGTCTGTGGGTTAACCATGAAATTCCTTATCTCGAAAACAGGGGTTTCTAGGTTTCTAAATTTCGGCCTGTCACATGTGACCGGTAGAATTTGTCCCCACCTGTCTCACTGAATACCAGCGGAGAGAGAGAGAGAATTAAGGTTTAATCTCGCGTTCAGCAATATTTCAGCTATATAACAATAATCAAACAAATTTTTAAGTATTTCAACAAAAAACAAGTCGACATTCCAGAAGTAATGAACACAACACACCAAACACATGTACAAGGTAACACATAACCCAGAAACTCTGGCTGTGATTGGTGAATATAGGTAAGGGGGCGTGGCATTCCTATCACAGCCCAGAGCGCGCCTAGGTTAAATTTTAGTGATAAAAATTTATGCGCGAAAAGCGGCTTTTCGCTGACGAAAATAACGAAACAGGAGAGAAAAAATATGCCAATTTGATACAGTTTGTCCGAAAAAACTTCCATTGATTTTAACGTTTTCGCGCCTTTCTGACATCTTGTGAGAATATGACCTTGATCTCGTGGCCTTTCTGATCACGTGAATAAACACACGTCGCTATTGGTTCTTGATGACGTGAGTCAAAAGGTCAACCCCATTCTGCGCATGTTCCTGTAAACTATGACGAAAGAAACACAACGGCAAAATGACAAAATCTGTGTTTGATGGCAGATTCCATCTAATTAAAGGAGTCATTAGGTGGTTGTCATAGTGCTGGAGATGCCAAATCATATTATTTATTCGATAAAATGCTTTTTGTGCCTCGGTCTCAATTCCCCACGCCGTGTACAGTTAAAGATCTCGAGCGACTGACGTCTTAATTATTTTTTTCCTTTTCGGTCTGTATAAGTGATTCGGGCTAAGGGGTCAACAACAACCCCCCCCCAAAATTAGACACCTTAGCCGATGTTTTCGGGCTAGGTAACACAGCGTAACTTTGACACAACTTTATCTCCAAGTTGATTTGGAGACCAGAACCACACTATGTGAACACTGGGTACCATTAAGAGTCCACACTGGATACATTTGGACCTGTTCTAATTATTAGTGTGATAACCACAGATATTTATTGCATGTAAATTTATCCCATGGTGAATGCCCTGGGTAACATTGACTCTGTTGATTTGTTCTCCTGTGGGATGGGGCCTGGGCCCATAAGCATCAACAAATCGCCGTTACTTTTCGAATTTCAACCGCCACAGTTTAATTTCAGGAACTGGGTCAAAGTCGGATACTGTGTAATTACTGAGCGACAACAGCATCCGGTTGTTGAGCTGTTAGTTTAAACAGTATTTTATTTCCATAGTGTAAACATGATGGAAATGGGGATTGGAGAACAGGCAAAGCCTATATAGACCCCTCTCTCCACATACAGAAGATTTATTTATAAATGACACAGTGGTTAGGTCAAGTGTGTAGTAATAAGTAGTGATTTGGTGATAATCGGTAGTGAATGCTACAGTATATACAAAAGAATAGACACGTAGAGCGTGCATATGTAAAAACATTTCATACGCCATGCTATGCACAAGTGTGATAATCCCTGAGAATGTAATAAATTAGTAAGACATGTATCTAGAAGCGACCAGTTTGTCTGATGTAGTCGTGGACAAATAAAATAATATTGCTGTTATAATCGAGGTTTTTATAGGAGTCACCAAATAACACGGTATGAATATCACAGTCATTGCCAATTTCATGAAATAATTGCTCTCTTTGAATATTATATAATGGGCAAACGAAGAAAAAATGGTATGCAGTTTCATACGCATTACCACAGGAGCAGGCTGAAGATTCAGATATGTGTTGAGCTGTTGATGCTTTAAACAAGACCTCCAGTCCAACTTTACCCTCTCCATGAGGCTAAAATCCCTCTCCACACAAGCAGTGGAATATATAGTCCGAGACGCAGCCCCTACAAGATATTTTATAATGCTGATTTCTATTGAATGTAGGGTCTGCCAGTTTAACCGGAAAAATCTTCTAGCTGCTGGACCGTCCCCGACAGTGGAGAATGTAGTAGTGGTCAATTCCATGTCACTCGCGTTACATTTTTGCACCATTTTGGTTATATTAATCCCCACCTGCCTCCAACAAAGAAAGTACATGCACACATAATGCATAAAGACAACTTAGGCCCCAAAGTATTCATACAAATTCAAAGTGCTTTAATTGCAATTAAAACTTTTATTTAATTCCAATTTGCGCACTCGTCACTCGCGTTACAGCAAAAAGGACATGGAAATTTTAGCCATAACTTCATTCTTGAATTAAGCTCAAGCGGCTTAGCCTTTACACACAGATGACAATTTAGTGGATCTGTTAGTACCATGTAGACCTTTGGAAATAACAATGCAATTAGGAATCCACTAAGTTGTTCCAATGTGTAACAGCTTGCTCGAATAACTTAATGTCTCGTCACTCACATTGCGTCACTTGCGTTACCTCTCGGTCGAGGATACCAAAGCTTGAATGTTAGTGAACATTAAAAACCACAAAACCATGAAATTATGTTGTGCTATGAAAACAAATCTCAGATACAGTATAACTGAACAGAACTTTGTACACTGTATGTTCATTTCAGAAAAGGACATGCATTTAACATGCTTAAGGAAGTTCTGGAAATGTGAAAGACGAGCAACTGTTTGAAGGACCAGGACCATCTAACTTTCTAACAATTTGTTCCCAGTGATAATAAACAGAATCACAGGGTGTAGGCCACTTCCATTGCCGGCTCCTATATGGATCATCACAGATATGAAATACTCGTCCTTGACAATATGTGCTTTAATGTTTCACCGGGGTACACATCTTGGTCATACTTCACCAGACAACAATCCTTCACATGCAGAGTACCAGTACCAATATCCGAGTCATTAACAGCAGACTCTTCCTCTAACAGTTGATCAACATAGGCCAGCACAGTTGTCTTGGTATGAACAAGAGCAGGAGCAGATCACATGCGAGTGCAAAGAACCATCATACCAGAGTGCTGCAGTGAAGAGACTCACTTTATGCTGCTTCCAGTGAGCACTTTGAGTTTTAGTGAGGGTGAAACCAAATGGTTTTACCGGAGATATTGTAGATCACAACACTGCTTACATTTGGACATGAGACACCACATTCCAAGACAGAAATGACTGGTCAGCGCATCAGTCGAATTCCAGACGAGTCTGAAATGAAAATGACCTCCCATGATGCATATCGTTTGATAAATAATTAAAAGTAATTCCAAAAGGTATTTTTGAAATCGAGAATACAAACCAGAGGATTATGTCAAATAAATAAAACATTTATTTTTTCAAAAATAAAATATGGTACATGTTGTCATTTTAGCAGAAAATTTAGACTATGAGTATAGAGCACTATAAGATATTAAAAAATGCAAAATTAGGGGGGAAAATGTATTTGTATTTATATTGAGAAAACATTAGCTTGGAAAACTTTCAATAAAGTATAAAAGAGGAATTCAGTTGTGTTATCACATAGCTGTGATAGTAATACAGATATTATAAATTGGTATAACTCCTAGTTAATTCAATTACATGTACATGTACAATGCAACTGCATTACTCACTAATATCGGTTGATTATCCATGAAATATAAAATAACGAACAGGTGAAGGAACTGCCAAAATTCTGAAATATGTCCCTTGATAGAAATGAACTGAACGCTAAAATGCTGGCCTATTAACTAACCCTAGTGAATGTTCAGCTATGTTGGCAAATATGGCTAAATAATTCCATGGAATTTAGTCGAGTGAGTCATCAGGACTCCAACACTCAAGTTCCAAAAGCTATTCATACTGAGAAATGGTGGACCACACAATTCAAAGTTGGATGCAATTCAAGATGTATTGATAACCAAATGGCAGACATTATGTCAGAGGGTGACCCTTTCTTCATCTATTCTCTGCACATCATACATGTAACTCTTTCCCTGAGGTAAATCTGAGAAGTGTGCAGTTTTACCATATTGTGTAATATCCTCTTCGTCTGAATATGGCAACCTACAAATGTTTCCTTCCCCCAGTAGACACAACCTATCACTCAGGGCAGTTTTCAAACTTCTCACAAGTTTTTGCTTTGAGACAACCCTCCCATCCTTTCTTTTCTGTTTTAACTGATTATCACGAAATAACCCTGCTTGAATATTTTCACCCTTGAAGTTGAACTGTCTTATTTCTTTCTCGCAGTCAATCTCATTGAGTTTTTCTTTTGTTCTTTTTGTTGTGTTTACCAATGTATCAATGCTTGTATCATCAGCCTGTAGGAGGCAACTCCGGCATGAGAACATGGTTAAGAGAGGTTTCAAAATTGCCAGAGCAAAGATTTCATCTAGATCTCTTAAACACCAGAGCCTTTGTTTTGTTTTTTTTTCTATGTGGAGTCCAGATTACATGTATGGAGCTGCGTTACATTTGCAGCAAACTTTCGGTCTAAAACCTTGACGGCCCTCTCTCTATGAGTCAACCATCTCATATGCCTTTAGCTTTTGGATGGACAAGAACATTTATGTCTAGCAAGCGGGCAGCTCTTTGAGTGTTCGCCATTGTAAACTGCTGTTATGATAGAAATGATAAAGCCCATCCAAAAGGACATATTCTGTTTCTAGAGGGATAATTTTTACAGCATCCTAGAATGCCAACTCTAAACCTGTGCTTTGTACAATGAAAGGGTAGAACACATTTAATTTGATTTTTTACCAAACCACACATGTTTTGTTACAGCAGTGCCATCAGCGACAACCTGCACACATTTAGACGGAAAAGCGAAGCAGCCAGTCCATCTGCAGTGACACAACCATTGACATCTGAAATGTTGATGAAGTCCACATTGGGCACACAGTTCTTATCCAGGTACGAGACGAAGTAGGACCCTTCCCCAAGGTTTGCGAAGTCTGCAGAGCCATCCAGTGTGATACATGTACTCGGAAATTCAAATTGTTTATGGTTTCCAGTTTTTTGCTCTTTCTGCTGGATGAAAATGGATTAATTGTTCTGCCTGTTTGTCGTTATTGTAGTATTTGGTAACATTTCAATTTGAAAGTGTTTATATTGTAGTTGGTTCAATTTTGGAAAATCTGTGAATGGCTTCTGATGATTGAAAATGAAGAAAAGCCGTTCTAAATAATATTTTTATATGTTGTATTTCGTTTTTCTCCCCATTAATAACTGCTTTCACGATCGCGTTTCTTGCAACGGATATAAACCGGTGCTAGGGGCTGTGTGGTTACTTCATAGTCTCCACATGAACTACTACAATAAAAGCGCGGCTGCGATATGAAGGCTACGTCCGAGAATCCACCGTATTCTCGGGTCAGAATGTTAGGTGCCGAGAGACGCTTTCCTGTAGAGTCGTTCGGTTGCTTTTTAGTTGCCAGACGTCGTAAATTTTTCCCACCTCTTGCATATCGCCTCAGTTTAATGTATATTGCAGGGTTCTGCTGGTGGACTCCTGGTCCCCGAGGTCCGCTCTCTGTACATGTCACTCGATAAATATATGTCGGTTTACTGTTTTGGTGGGAAATTTAAGCCGTACGACATCGGGCATTACAGGTTAGATTCTCTAGGTATTCTTGCATTTATCAGGTTACCACATGTTGAGGCGTTCACTCCATCAGACATCCAAGATGCGGATTCATTAACATCAGCTGAGTTGTTCGAGCTGGTATGTCATCACAGCTACCGAGCTAGCATATCTAATTCCGCTTAAGCGGGTGCTAGGGACCATGTGAATACTTCATAGTCTCCACATGAACCACTGCAATAAAAGAGCGGCCGAGATAAAATGCCTACGTCCGAGAATCTATCGATTGATATTTTGTTATGTTGGTTGCCTCGTCACGTTGGCCTCAAAGGTAATACTGAGGCTGATAAAATGGCAAAGGCAGCCCTAGATAATGAGGCTGCTCCTGTTGGAATCCATTATAGCGATTTTAGACCCTCTATCTGTACTTATGTGAGAAAGCTGTTTCAATCTTTATGGGATGGTGTGAATGATAAACTAAATGAGTTCAAAACATCTGTAGGCTATACTCATATGAACAATCAGAAACGTTTCGATCAAGCCATGATCAGGCGAAAAAGAATCGTCCAAACACGATTAACTCACAAACATTTACTAAATAAAGATGCATACCCAAGGTTTATTTCATGCTACAAAGATCTCAGTGAAACTTATTCTTATCGACTGTATAAATTTTAAGATTGTAAGAGATTCTTTTTATCGAGCAGCTACTTCAGAAGATCTTTTTAGTCGGGTGAAAGAAAACTGTATCTCATATTATTTGAGAGAAATCGGTTTGTTGCATAGAATACTTAGAATTTTGTTTGATCGTCGCTATATAGCAGAACCTTAATTCTCTCTTGTCTCTCTCTGTATTTTCGGGTCTGAATGTTAGGTGCCGAGAGATGCTTTCCTGTAGAGTCATATGGTTGCTATGACTCAACGTCGTCAATTGTCTGTGGGTGGTTGGGTATAGGCACGGGTTTCTGTTACTTCAATGAATTTTGCTGAGAAGCAAAAGGAACTTGAAAATGTGATGTCTAGCACTGTAATATCAATTGTCATTATTGCACCATGTAAGCGTGCTGTCTGTGTCTTGTGTGCTGTCCTCAGTGTTTAGGGTGGATGGAGGGTGGATGGTTCAATGCTGCTTCAAAGCTTTCTTCTTGAAGTAGCAGGAACGCAACTTGGCTCGGCGGTGCTTAGTTGGTTCGTCGCGATACAGCTGAAATATTGTTGAAAGCCACGTTAAATTCTATTCACTCAATCATTCTGACTCTCACTCGTCAATTTTCCGACCTCTTGCATTACAAGCGTCCAGTCCGTCATTCATAATTCAGCCGTCGTCCGTTAAAGAATGTCCGCGTCCATAATCCAAAGACCTATTCCATATAACAGTATTAGCACCAAATTCAAAAAGACAATCATAGTATACATAAACATAGGCTAGTTTCCTGCAAGAGAGAAGCGGTCAAGAGTTTTCAGTGATGCATATCGCTCCAATTCTCTTCATTTCACGAACATCGTAACGATTAAGGGCACATCATAAAACATTTATTTACTTGTTTTGCTACATGCCACTTGCAACAGGTAGTTTAATTTTCTACCTGTCACACGGATATATTACCTGTAGGCGACAGTTGGACAGGCGGACTTTTCGAGCCCTGATCGTGGGCAACCATATTTGGCAGAACAAATACCGGGTGCAGGTTTGACATTAATTGGAAAGTTTCAGACTTCAGACCGTCATTTATTTTGTGATAAATCAGACAAACCTGGGATATATTTGCACAGACAAACGGTAGACACATGATCTGTTCAGCAATCACTTGGCATGGTGATATTCCAATATGGCGTTGCGGAGGTGTAATGACCCTAGTCGATCTTTGAATATCAAAGATCACCGAAGTTAAGCAACGTTAAGCTCGGTCAATACTTGGATGGGTGACCGGGTGCTGTACTTGCTGGGCTGATCAGTGTCCAGAATAATAGGAACTGTGAGCACTCGTGTTCTGGCACATGTAGACACCGCCGTGATATGACTGAAACAAGGTTGAAAACGACGCTAAACCCTACTACTCACTCACCCCCTCCCTTGAATAATCAATCCCTCATCAGATCAGCTGGGAGATTCCGAACGATAACATCATTATAGATGATCATGCGATATCCCGCCTCAATCTCTGCATTATCTTCTCAGGCAAACCAACCATTGAAAGATGGTGTTCATATTCAATCCACGCGATGTCGTTGCCCTGTTGTTTTTGTGTTTGTGGTCGCCCGCGTTCTCGGAATGAAGTTTATTGCTTCTTCACTCCTTCTGGTTCTTAAATCGTGCTCGTTCTTTCTGAATATTTTCACACTCCACACTACATAACAAATCATACTCCAGCACAATCTTCGCCGTGAGATATGGAGGTGGTATTCCTTATAGAATCACCGGTCTTCTGCGCAAAACCGATCATTGGAACTTTCCTTTCCTGTTCTCTTCTACAGTTCTCTTGCAGGTTATCAGTTTGCCTACTCAAGAATAGTGGAACTATTCTGCTTTGACATTACAAGCGTCTGTCTGTCATTCATAATTCAGCCGTCGTCCATTGAGGAATATCCGCGTCCATAATTTTAAGACCTTACCAGGAGGTTCACAGCCAATAATGTATCTTTCTGGCAGCTTTATGTCGTGGTGCTTCGATGTTCACAGCACACTAGAGTGACTGCACGCACACATACCACATTCAGGTAAGCAGTGTGTGTAGACCTTGAACCTTTTATACTTCCTGGAGCTGATGGTGGGCGAGTTTCATGTCCTCCCATTCAGGAAAATGAGGAGACGCATGAGGGCTTTGTTCGCGAGGCACATAATTTCCCATTCCTAGAAAAAGTTATTACAGATATCCGCCATGAGTTCAAATTACATAGGTTTTTTTCAGGTTAACGTGTCCGTTACAGATATTATAGAACTCGTCACTATGATCTTTAAAGAGTAGAATCCCCCTGGGCACAAGGTTGCAATTCCTGTAGTTGTTTTCATGGACAGAGGCCATCTTCCCATGATTCAAGTCCTCGTCTCATTCACCTCCATGTCCAAACACAATTGTGGGGTATGGATTCCCATCATTTTTTCCTGTATTCCATGCCACGAAAATCTCACAGTGAAACATTCTGATCGACTGTATACATTTTAAGATTGTAAGAGATTCTTTATAACGAGCAGCTACTTTAGAAGATATTTTTAGTCGGGTAAAAGAAGACTGTAATTTAGGGTATTTGAGAGAAATTGATCTGTTGTATAAGTTTCAATGTATGTACATGTTTTTCTTGTGTTGCGTTGATTACGTCTGGATTGCTGGGTTGCTTACTTGTTTTTGTTGGAATACTTACACTTTTCTTTGGTTGTCGCTATATAACTGAAATATTGTTGAACGCGACGTTAAACCTTCATTCTCTCTTCCGATTCTCTTGGATCACCCCAACGGCCCACCAGAACAGTTCGCTTGGCTGAGTTCATTGAATGCTTGTGTAACAATTGGCGGATTATAAAGTCCGACAAGTGTACTGTTAACCACGAGAGATTGTTACAATTCTGGAAACTATGATAGTTTGTTCCTAAAGTCATTAAAATCTTCGAACGAAGTTCTCAACAGGATTTCGGACGCAGGATTGACACCAGTGTGCGTCCAGTCAAAATGAGTAGATGGGACAGTAAGGTAACCAAACGCTCAGCTGATGCAGTAGCTTTTCATATCAGCCGTGGGATGACTTGTGGCCTTTGCGAAAGGGTACCTGCACTTGCATTTGAATGCACGTGCCCGACCACCGCACCATACCACCAAGCGCCTTCACTCAAAGTTTCTCAAATTTGGGGATACATATCGCTGATAGCAAAATACGACCGTAGCGTGCAAGATCTATGGCATTACGTTTCGTTACTTGTGTCTAAATCCGCTTAACCCGGGGCTAGGGGACGTATGAACTTATGTACTTGAATATCTTCATGATGCGCATATGAACAGTCACATTCAAATCATGACTGAGATACATCATTCTCTAGATGACCACTTTAAAACGAATATCACATGGATTAAGAATGATCAGCGATACGGATTTAATATTTTTGAAACATCATGATGTCTTGCCGCTACCATTGAAAACTGTTGCCCGCTTCTCTCTGGCAGGAAACTAGCCTATGTTTATGTATACCATGGTTGCCTTTTTGTATTTGGTGCTAATACTGTTATATGGAATAGGTATTTGGATTATGGACGCGGATATTCTTTAGTGGACGACGGCCGAATTACGAATGACGGACCAGACGCTTGTAATATAAACTTCATGAGTTTCAATAAACTGTAGGATATACTTGTCTAAGCAGCCAGAAACGTTTGATCAAGCCATGATCAGTTGATGTAGAATCGATCATACACGATTAACTCACGAACATTTACTAAAAAAAGGAACTAGCCCCAAGGTGTATTCCGTGCCACAAAGATCCCACAGTGAAACATATTCTGATCGACAGTATAGACTTTAAGATAAGAGATTCTTTTATCAAGCAGCTGCTTTAGAAAATCTTTTTAGTCCGCTAAAAGAAGGCGGTATTTTGGATTATTTGAGAGAAATTGGTTTGTATGTACATGTTTTTGGTGTGTTGTGTTGATTACTTCTGGATTGCTGGGTTATTAGTTTGTTTTTGTGGTAATACTTAGAATTTTGTTTGGTCGTCGCTATCTCTACCTCTCTTTATCTGATGCTCTCTCTCTCTCTCTCTCTTTCTTTGACTGAGACCATTCTGTGGATAACGACTTTACAACGAAAATCATGGTTTAAGAGTACTGATCAGTGATATGGATTTGATATTTTTGTAACATCATTATGCTGTGCTGGCATTATTGAAAATGCTTATGCAGACTATACAATTGAATTTTGTGCTAATGCTGTAATATATGAACTAGGTCTTTGGAATATGTACGCAGAAATTCTTTCAAGGACGCGTTGAAAAATAGTGGCTTCCATAATCTTTGTTTGTAATAAGACCTGAGCTTTACTTACGGAGTGAATCAGGTAGCATCACAACGTAGGTTCGCAAAAATATAAATATATATTCAAACTTCTCGGATGAACTGCCTGTGGGGTGTTTGCTCCCCGATCTCCAGACTTTGATGTTACGTTATAGATGAGGGGGTTTCATTCAACTCCTCCTTAATATAGACGATTACTATTTTGACATGGTCAAATGGAAATAGGATAGGATTATGTTTAACTCTGTTCAATTTACAATAATTGATGTTTTTAACAAGAAAAGGCTGAACATTTGCAAAATGAGTAATAATCAGATTGCGAAACTCGCATCCTAAATCAGTTGTCTTATGTTACTGGCCAAATCAGCATGACTTTCCCCGCAAATATCTTGAAAACGTCAAGTGGCTCATTTGCTAAACTTCATAAAGTGAACCGTTCACTATAGTTTTTCGACTTGGGACCTCTATCCGACTCATTCCGTACGAGTCATCAGACACTCATAACGTTTCATTTCCCAGAAAATGGTACTCCATTCAAGTTCAAATGTCATGCTATCAAAAAGATTATATCAGCTTATGTAAGTGTACAGTTTGCTTGAGATGATAATTCTTACCATTTCCAGTCTGATCGAAAAATCACCATTGTACCAAAAGTATACCATCCGGTACAAGTTACACATTCCAGAAAGATCACGAAGCTAAATCCCAGTGTAGTCATTTATAAGTGAATAATTAACTCACAACAGGGACAATGGAAATCATTGGGGAGAATGATAAGCCTGATCATGATGGTGTAGAGCACTGAGCATTTCAAAGACAATCCATGTTTATTTAACCTAGTATAAGCATGAAGGTGAATACATCTCATGTCGAGCCGTCAGTCTGTTCGATAGCATTGCTTCTGTAGCTGATTAGATTGCAGAAGACGGTACGAAATCCAATGACATGGGACCGGTATTTTTAAGTACAATTTTAGCTATTTCAGTTCTTCCACTTACTGGAAAATGTTCATATACTGAACCATCCGCGCGAACCCAGTCATTTTAAATATGGAGAGATTTGTCTGTGCCAGTTTGCCCCGGTACCTGTATATGATTACAGGAGACCATATCAATAGGAATATTTTGTAGAGTTGGCCGGCATCACCTACACCAATAACAAAGATAAGCTCAAATTACAAGTGTCTGGTCGGTCATTCGTTATTCAGCTGTCGTCCATTAAAGAATATCCGTGTTCATAATCCAAAACCTATTCCATATTTCATACAACAGCATTAATACCAAATGCAAACAGACAATCATAGTATACATAAAACGTAAAAATTTGTGCGGTAGCCTTGTTAGTCGATAAAACTAGTAGATAGACGGGAACGTAACACCATTGAGACTAACTTTACTTATTTAATACGCACTTTCGCAGATAAACCTGCTTCCTCAGGTGTGAGGTGAGTTTTTTTGATTGAAATTGTAGTTTAAGGGCCCCTTCCCATTCGGATTTCGCGGCCCATCAACTCAATGTTTTATTTGAATTTCGCGGTACATTTCTTTGTTTATTGAATATCTTTTCCAGCGCTAAATATATAAATAAATAAATAATAAATAACAATGAGAGATTAGTAGGAGATATAAATAGAAGTAAATAAGAATCGCTATGTACAAGTTCGTAAGTCTCTGGTTTTTGGTTAAGTTATACTGGTAAATTGAGTTCACTGTAATCGCGTGGATGATTCCTTTGTCTTGGTACCCCTTTGTACGCACAAAGCCGTCCAGAAAAAAACTGGGAGAACCATGGGCGTTTTCAGGATTTTTCGAATCAACTTCCCTAACGACTCCCTTGAGAACAGGGTGGGTTCTTCCAGAAATCTGTGCCTGTAACAATTGCTTGGTGTGTGTATTGGGGCACAGGACGGCATGTCTACGTCCTATATTGCGTGAAAGTCAAAGGATCATATTCTGTGTTAAGGCGTCAGTTCGGTGTCGGTGTGGTTTAGGATTTGGTGTTCTGGTTCTGGAGGTTTCTTGTTGCGGCGTTGTCACTCAAGGCGCTGTCGGTATTCTTGTGATCGTCACCCGTCTTCTGTTTTTAGTCTTGTCCAGCCCGTCTTTGGTCTTCGGTGTGCCGTGCGGTGCTGTTTAATAATTTTTGTCGTCATCAGTGTTCTGTTTCATGTCTGGTCTTGTTCGTCTGTGGTCTTCAGTGTGCTGTGCTGTGTTGAGGCGTCAGTTCGGTGACATATATGGGGTAGCGTGTCTGGCGTGGTATAGGGTTGAGTATTCTGATTCTGGACGTTATTATGGACCGACGATGATGACCTTCATCATGTTCATCTCCATTTCTGAAAGTATAAGCTGAAACAGTGTGTAGTATTCATTTTTGTGAGTGACATTATTTGTGCGCGTGGTTGTTTCTTGGACGTGTGCTAATGATTTATGTCCTTGATTGTTGAATTGGTAGCGGCCTTTAGGTTTTAGAGACGAATGTGGTTACCGGCCCACACGGAACATGGTATCTCCGGTGCCCACATTGCCTATTTTATTGCGAAAGAGATATTTTTGGCCAATATTGTCGCAGGGACGTTGATTGGTCTTGGCCTCCGATTTTTGAGACTAATGTGGCAACCGGCCCACATGGAACATGGTATCTCTGGTTCCCACATTGCCTATATTTTATTCCAAAAGAGAAATTTTGGCCAATGCTGATATTGTTAGTTAGTGGTGCGCATGCACGGGGGTAGTGTTAATATACTGGAATAATAGCCAGCAGTTTTGATAAAATTTATTAAGGGCTTGAATACCTGTTTTCTAATGGGGGGCTTAGGGTTTAATATCGCTGGTAATGTTAAGGGGGTGTTGAATGAATCAAATCGCTTTTCGTCCGTGGTCCGTCGTCCGTCCGTAAACAATTCTTGTTATCGCGATTTCTCAGGAACTACTGCACGGCGATTATTCCACCTCTTGGAATCCGTATGAAACCACACCTTGTAGCAGCTGGTATTAAAGTTAGTCAGATTTTACCTAACGAGCTCTTGCCAACTCCACCATGGCAGTTAGCCACGCCAGAAGTAGATATTTCACTGACTAAATATAAAAAGGCAGACACGAGCCAGCTCGTGTATACACAAGAATTTGGTCTACTGAGAGAGAAATACAGTTCACATCAGGCTATTTATACAGATGGTTCTAAAGATGGTGAGAGAGTAGCATGTGCTACTATCTTTAGTTCCAAAACTAAAACGTATCGACTGCCAGGTAAAAGTTCCATATTTACTGCAGAAGCAAAAGCTCTATTATCAGCTTTAGAAGATATTGGATCCACTAGAAGGAAAAAATATGTCATATTCTCAGATTCACTGTCATGCCTTAAAGCAATTAAAAATGGAAATTCCACTCATCCCACCATCTTGGAAATTCTACAATTATATGACACCAGATTTGATCAACAGATAGATATTGTGTTTTGTTGACATCAAAGGCAACACTGAAGCTGATAGATTGGCTAAGGCAGCTCAAGATGAAGAAGTTGACCCTGTTGGAATACCATACAGCGATTTCAGACCATCTATCTGCGCTTATGTAAGAAAGCTGTTTCAATCTTTATGGGATACTATGGATAATAACAAACTTCACGAGTTCAAAAAAACGGTTGATTATACTCACCTGAACAGTCATAAACGTTTCGACCAGGCCATGATTAGACGATGTAGGATCGGCCACACACGATTGACTCATGAATATTTACTAAAACAGGAGCCGATTCCAAGGTGTATACCTTGCCATGAAAATCTCACGGTGAAACATATTCTCATAGACTGCATAGATTTTAAGACTATAAGAGATACTTTTTATCGAGCAGCTACGCTGGAAGATCTTTTTAGCAGAGTGAAAGAGGATTGTATTTTAGGTTATTTGAGAGAGATTGGTTTGTTGTACAAATTTTAATGTTTGTACCTGTTTTAACGCTTTAGTTTACCGAGTTTTTGAATTGATTACTTAGAATTTTGTTTGATCGTCGCTATATAGCTGAAATATTGCTGAATGCGACGTTAAACCTTAATTCTCTCTCTCTCTCCTACTGCACGGATCTTTCTGAAATTTGGTACACAGGTTCCCCTTGGGGTCTAGTTGTGCAGATAACTTTTCTGGTCCGATTCGAAAATCCAATATGGCCACAGGGCGGCCATCTTGGATTTCCCCATGAAACCTTGGGGTGCACTCCACACTAGGCCACGGTTTCGCACAAATGGCCCCTCCCTAATTTCATAATAAGGAAGGTCGCCTGTTTTTGACAGCATGGTAATTCTTCTTCCCTTTCCACTAACTGATATCTATAGTATCACCCTGCTGGACGTAACCATTTCTTCAAACGAGGATATAACATTTGCTTGCTGGTCTCAACTACGCGCCACTACGGAGTTAATCGTTTCCGGAATTGAATATCAGGCAGGCCAAAATCCTCACTTTTTCGGGAAACGAAAATGATGATTCCTTTATGGCGATAAAATTTTACAAAAAACGAGTAGGTCGACCCCCTGTTTTTTTCGCCGTTTTAAATTGTCCTTTGGACGGGAAACACTTTAACATACATAAAACGAAAATCATTTCGTACGTTTTCTCTGGGTTGCGGGTAGAATTTGACACATTTTCATATATTTTAAGGAGTTTTTCAGAAAAGTTGAAAAAGGTTTAAGGAGGATTGCGCGTCTTTCATTTTCAATTTCAATAGCTCACTTGCCTCCTGGAATAATGGCATGAGTGTGCCCATTCGGAAAATATATACTTTTACAGGGGTTTTCTTAAAGATTTCACATATATTTAAGGCCGAAGACCCCCGAACCCATGTCTATTTTTAACCGCACATCATTTAGGTGTGGAATACACCCTTAATTATCGCGATTTCTCAGGAACTACGGCACGGATCTTTCTGAAATTTGGTACACAGGTTCCCCTTGGGGTCTAGATGTGCAGATACCTTTTCTTGTCCGATTCAAAAATCCAATATGGCCACAGGGCGGCCATCTTGGATTTCCCCATGAAACCTTGTTATCACGATTTCTCAGGAACTACTGCGCGGATCTTTCTGAAATTTGGTACACAGATTCCCCTTGGGGCCTAGTTGTGCAGATACCTTTTCTGGTCCGATTCGAAAATCCAATATGGCCACAGGGCGGCCATCTTGGATTTCCCCATGAAACCTTGTTATCGCGATTTCTCAGGAACTACTGCACGGATATTTCTGAAATTTGGTACACAGGTTCCCCTTTGGGTCTAGATGTGCAGATACCTTTTCTGGTCCGATTCGAAAATCCAATATGGCCACAGGGCGGCCATCTTGGATTTCCCCATGAAACCTTGTTATCACGATTTCTCAGGAACTACTGCGCGGATCTTTCTGAAATTTGGTACACAGATTCCCCTTGGGGCCTAGTTGTGCAGATACCTTTTCTGGTCCGATTCGAAAATCCAATATGGCCACATGGCGGCCATCTTGGATTTCCCCATGAAACCTTGTTATCGCGATTTCTCAGGAACTACTGCATGGATCTTTCCCAAATTCAGTACACAGGTTCCCCTTGGGGTCTAGTTGTGCACGATACCTTTTCTGGTCCGATTCGAAAATCCAATATGGCCACCAGGCAGCCATCTTGGATTTCCCCATGAAACTTCGTTATTGTCATTTCTCAGGAAGTACTACATGGATCTTTCTCAAACTTGGTACACAGGTTCCCCTTAGGGTCTAGTTGTGCAACACCTTTTCTGGTCCGATTCGAAAATCCAATATGGCCACAAGGCGGCCATATTAGATTCCCCCATGAAACCTTGTTATCGCGATTTCTCATGAACTGCTGCATGGATCTTTCTCAAATTTGGAACACATGTTCCCCTTGGGGTCTAGTTGTGCAAGATACCTTTTCTGGTCCGATTCGAAAATCCAATATGGCCACCAGGCAGCCATCTTGGATTTCCTCATGAGACCTTGTTATCGCGGTTTCTCAGGAAGTACTGCATGGATCTTTCTCAAATTTGGTACAAAGGTTCCCTTTGTGGTCCAGTTGTGCAAGATACCTTTTTTGGTCCGATTCGAAAATCCGATATCGCCGCCAGGTGACCATCTTGAATTTTCCCTTGAAACATTATTATCGTCAATTCTCAGGAACTACTTCATGGATTCTTTCTGAAATTTGGTACACAGGTTCCACATGAGGCCTAGTTGTGCAAGATGCCTTTTTTGGTCCGATTCCAAAATCCAAGTTACTCTTGAAATTAATACGGTATTCCCGAGTTGTGATGTTGCATCACACGAGTCGGCGGATCAAACATTGGGACATATTCTATATAGTGACTATAGAGAATATCCATACCTTCACCTTCCATATCCAGGAGTTCAAATAATTCAGAATTAAAATATATTTCTTCAAATTTTAAATCAATTTTCTTAATCCAGTGAACTGTTTTGTCTGTCGACGGGTCGGCTACATGAAGGGACGTCACTCTTGTGACACAACGTTACAACTCGACAACTTTAGACTACTGCATGTTTCGATCCAAGGGAGATAATCAGGATTCAAACAGTTTCAACATTATTGCGTGGATCCCTTCAGTATTAAGTATTGTACCATGTTACTATTTTCGAGCATGGTATTAGCCCAGTAAACAGAACAGAATTAGCATTCGTTCCTAATTATAAAATCTTAAGTATGTTTCATAGCTCATGCCAAAGGGTCAAAGACATTTGTCTTCGCTTCCAGTACCCAATGATGACACGTGCAAAAAAAAATACTACAAAACGAAGACGAATGATCCTCCGGACATTCACTTTCAGACTAACTTTGCTCTTTTCTCTTGTACTCTTTACAACTGACATAAGTACAGTTTCTAGAAATCTTGAAACTCCTTAAACTTAGAAAGATGATATCTTGGTGTTTTTCAGTGTCTCTTTTGTGATCTTTTTCGCTCAGATTCGAAATTCTGTAAACAAAATTACAAATCAATCGTTTGTTCTTAGTAACAATGGACAAAAAGATCCCCTTGCCATTAGCTTACAATTATCGGACAATGGTGGGCGCCAAGATCCTTCAGGATCTCTCGTTTTTAATTCATCTCTAAGTGCCTCGCGTTGTGGGTAGTATTTTGGGCATTCAAGTAGGACATGTTCTATTGTTTCTTCTACATTGTTGCATGCGGTACAGAGTGGTGAGGTGTTTTTCAGAAGCATGGACAGATGTGATTTAAGTCCGGTTTTGCCTAGTCTTAATCTTGTGATGATGCGATCATCACGCTTATTGCCTAACTGGAATCCTTGGACTTGTCTTTTCTCTCCATCAAGAATCTTATGTAACCATCGTCCACGTTCTTCTTCGTTCCATTCCTTTTGCCACTTGCTATCTATTTTGCGTCTAATGAGTGTTGAGTTCTTTACATCCTAATCCTATTGGCACATCGTGTGTGGTATTGGCAAGACTGTCTTTGGCAGTTTTATCGGCTGCTTCGTTGCCTCCACAGGCCCGCGAGACAAGAGTTTTGGGGGGTGTGGCCGGTGGTATTAGGGCGAAGTGTCGAAATATGGGGTCTCTATATATAACCCCATGCTTTATATAAATCCACATCAAGGCGTGAAACGGACTTTGGGTGAATCGAGAAATAAACAGTTTACCACCAAACAAAATACATCAGAATATTCTACAAGTATCACTTTATATATTTCCGTCGTCAAATTAGTAAATTTGTGCAATTTTTTACCTTTGCCGGGCGATTCAAAATCCAACCTAACTGTCCATCCATCTAGGAACAGTTAGATTATGGCGCGCTTCGTTCTCAATTCTGATTGGTCAGTCTCGACACGCCTCCGGCAAGAGTGGTCACACACTGATCAGCTGTTGAGACTGACCAATCAGAATTGAGAACGAAGCCCGCCATAATCTAACTGTTCCTAGATGGATGGACAGTTAGGTTGGATTTTGAATCGCCCGGCAAAGGTAAAAAAATGCACAAATTTACTAATTTGACGATGGGAATATATAAAGTGATACTTGTAGAATATACTGATGTATTTTGTTTGGTGGTAAACTGTTTATTTCTCGATTCACCCAAAGTCCGTTTCACGCCTTGATGTGGATTTATATAAAGCATGGGCTTATATATAGAGACCCCATATTTCGACACTTCACCCTAATACCACCGCCCACACCTCCCAAAACTCTTGTCTCGCGGGCCTGTGGTTGCCTCTGATGTTGACATGCGCGGGGACCCATGCTAAAATAGCGTCTATACCCTCGTTGTGTATTTGTGTACAGATACATTCTATTTTGTGTATGAGATCAGGTCTACTGTCATATATAGAATTTTCAATGGATGTGAATCCACTAAGGGAGTCACTGAGTATCACCGCACGGATTGGTTTGTGCTCGATGATCCATTCGAGAGCCTTAATTATAGCAATTTGTTCACTAGTGTATACAGACATATTGTCTGGAAGTTTGAAACCATTTTGTATGTTGAGCTCAGGTATAACAAAAGCTGATCCTGTGTTATTACTTGTGTTTTTCGATCCGTCTGTATAGATTTTTAAGTAATTTTTCCAGTTTTGGTTGATATATTCAAGGGTGGTGGCTCTTATAAAGTCTGGGTTGTCCTTCTTTGTGAGGTAGTCGTGTATACTTGTGTCCACGTGGGGCGACTCTAATTCCCAGGGTGGCCTAGTGATTTTGTCTGTGTCGCAGATGTGTGCGATGGGTATTTCGTGTTCTTGGAATAGGTTATTTACGGTGTAGCCCAGTTTTTCTTTAAATATTCATATTCACTTTTATCTTCAAAAATTTTGTGACATGGGTGATTATCGCCCTTAGCTCTAGTTTTTCCTGCATATTTCAGGGACAGCTCCTCTCGTCTTAAACGAAGAGGTTTCTCATTGGTTTCTATTTGAAGACTACATATGGCGGTTCCCTTGAAAGCTCCAGAAGCTATTTTTAGAGCAGAATATTGAATGCTGTCTATTCTTTTTAGTTGTGTCTTACATGCTGATTGGTAGGCGATGGACCCGTAATCTATTTTTGACCTAATGAGAGTTTGGTATAATTTTATCAAACTATATTTACTCGCTCCCCAGTTTGTCCCAGACACACACCTCATGAGGTTCAGGTCTTTATTGCACCGAAGAACTAGTTGATCGATGTGGTCTTTCCATGTGAGTTTTCTGTCGAAGATCATACCAAGATATTTAACACTATTTTTAAATTCAATTTTCTGACCTCCTAGTGTTAGTTTAACGTCAATGTGTTTATTGTTCGAGAATATAATACCCGTTGTTTTGAGAGCGGAAAATTTGAAGCCCCATTTATCCGCCCAGCCGCTAATTGTATCTAGTGTTTTTTGCATTATACATGTAAGTTTTTTTATGGAACGTGCGGTTTTCCAGAGGGCAGAATCGTCAGCAAATAGGGACTGTTCTACTTCTGGATGTTTCGTGTCAATTTCATCGGCTAGGCCATTGATGAGGATGTTAAAAAGGGTGGGGCTAATGACGCTTCCCTGAGGGGTACCGTTGTCTAGGTGATGGTCGGTAGATAGGGTGTTTCCTAGGCGAACTTTAAAATTTCTGTTGTTTAGGAAGTTTTTTATCCAGTGTTGCATTCTTCCCTTAATCCCAAGTTTGCTTAATTGAATAATTATGCCGTCCTTCCATACAAGGTCAAATGCTTTTTCTATGTCTAGGAAGATACCTAGTGTGTACTGATGTTTGGCATTTCCCTTTTTTATTGAGTGTTGTAATCTGGCTATATGGTCTAACGTACTTCTGTTCTTACGAAAGCCGCTTTGAGTTTTGTTTAATAAGTTGTTGCTTTCCATATGAAACTCCAGTCTATTCTTCACCATGGTTTCCATTATTTTGCATAGATTTGAAGTGAGAGAAATTGGGCGGTAAGAGTTGCTGTCTGATGGATCTTTACCTGGTTTTGGGATTGGGATAATGATAGAGATGTTTTCCATTTACTTGGAAGTTGCTTGGTCTGCCAGCTGACATTAATTAGTTTCAAAATTAGTTTCTGTGTTTTATTTGGTAGGTGTTTAAGGATCGTGTATCCTAGTTTGTCTTCACCAGGTGAGCTCTCTTTTTTACAGTGTATAGCTTTGCGGTATTCATTAATGTTGAAGTCTGCATTGAGATAGTTTTCTAAATGATCGTCCAAATCGTTTTCTATCGTCTCTTCCTTAATTTTTCTGAATTCTGGTTTCAAGTTGCTATCGCTACTGTTTGAAGCGAAAGATTCGGCGAGGTGTTCTGCCTTTTCTTTGTTCGTTTTTTTAGTTTTGTTCAGTACAGGGACTGTGTTTGTTAACTTTCCTTGTATATTTTTTATTTTGTTCCATACTTTTTTTGAATTGGTTTTGGTATCTATAGTGTTGCAAAAGTCTTCCCAGCATTTTGATTTAGCTTCTTTGACACTTTTTTCAGCTATAATTTTGAGTTCCTTGTAGTTCGCGTGATCACTTTTGAGCCTACTTTTTTTGAATTTTCTAAGTGCCTTCTTTTTGGCCGCAATATTCTTTGCACACTCTGGGTTCCACCAGGGTACCGGGTTTTTGTTGTTGCGCTGTTGTGATATCGGAATATATTTTTGTGCTATGTTTAGTAGTGAATTTGTAATGTTTTCATTGAACATCTCTTGATCGGAATTGAATATCTCGTCATGATTTAGGCTTTGGCTTTGGAGTACTGAAATTTTGGAGAGGCGTCTGTCCTTTCAGAGTCCGGCTTTATACTAATTTTCGTCAGAATGGCGAAGTGGTCGCTGTCAAGCGTGTCAGGAATCACTTCCCATTCGGATTTAACAGCTAGATCAGGGGAGACAATAGTTAAATCTAGTGCAGATAGTTTGCCGGTGTTCATGTCTATTCGCGTCCCGTGGCCATTATTTATATAGCATAGGTTGTTTTGGTCAAGCCATTTTTCCACTACTTGGCCTTTTTCGTCTGCCTTGAGGCAATTGTCGTCCCAAATGGGGTTATGACTGTTGTAATCACCACATATGATAATAGGCGAGTTAAATTTCTTTGTGATGTTGTCCAGTTCTTTTGGGAAGATGTTCTTTAGACTTCCTGGGGCATATAAATTAATGATGTTAATAGGTTTGTTATTGAAGAAGACCTGAATAGCGTGCCATTCGAGATCGTCACTGGTGGGGCTTTTATCTAATTCTTTGTGAATCAGGTCCTCTTTTATTAATATGAGGTTTCCACCTAGTGCACCTGTAAGTCTGTCTGATCTATACGGCTTATATCCGTTTATTGTAAATTTATTTTTTCCTGGCTTCAAAAATGTTTTCTGAACACAAATTATGTCTGGGCTGATTTCATTTACTAAGACTTTAAGATTGTCCCCGTTTTTCCCGATGCTTCGAGCATTCCATTGGAGTATTGATAATTGGTTTTTGTTGAATTTTGTATTAATTATATCTCTCATTTTGTGACTGATGCATTCGCAAGTGGATTATCTTATGTTGTTATGTTGAGGGCCGGGATAGACTTTTCTTTGGGTGTGGATGTTTTCTTGTCGTATTTCGGATTTTTCCCCCAGTTAATAATTTCATCGGAGCTAAACTCCCAATTAAGGAAGTCCCGCGCAATTTTTACTATCATGTCGGTCTTATTAAGCTTAGGTTGCAGGGGGTTAATAACTGAGTTTAACACAATGTTGATAAAGCCCAGCAGGTCTAGCTTGGTTAGGTTCTTTGTCTCTGTTTCTTGTTCATTGTGTTCAGTCTCCATTGTGAGTTTGTGTTCACGGCTGTGACTATTGTCTCAGTTGCCTTTGCTTTGTGTAGAGCGGTGGTCATTTCTATACTGATTTTTCTATTCATTTTACAGCTTCTGCGTAAGAAATCCCGTTGTCTGCTTTAGTGAATTCAACTCTTTTTGCCTCTTTGAAAGCTATACAATGTTTGTAGGCCGCTGAATGGTTGCCTTTGCAATTTACACATGTTACTTTGTTTCAGTACATTCTTCGTAATTATGATTTCCAGAGCATTTCGCACATACAACTTGGGATTTGCAAAATTTTGAAAAATGCCCATATTTCTGGCATTTTAAACATCGTTCTGGTGTGTCATGAAAAGGTTTAAGTATAATGTTATGAAACCATAGCCGGACAGTTTCCAGTAATTTTGATCCTTTGAATACTAGCATAATGCTTGTCGATTCAGTGTCATGCCTTCAATCGATTGAGAGTGGAACACGCCACCCTCTTGAGCAATCTACAATTATATGACTGAGGTGGCCCTAGAAAATGAGGTTGATTCTGTTGGAATCCGACATGGCGATTTCAGACTCTCTATCTGTACTTATGTGAGAAAGCTGTTTCAAACTTTATGGGATGCTGCGAATAATAAAAAACATCATGATTTCGAAAAAAACTGTAGGCTATACTCATCTGAACAGCCAGAAACGTTTCGATCAAGCCATTATCATGCGATGTAGAATCGGCCATACACGAATAATTCACGAACATTTACTAAAAAAAAGAACCAGTCCCAAATGTGTATTCCTTGCCACGAAGATCTCACAGTGAAACATGTTCATATCGACTGTATAGATTTTAAGATTGTAAGAGATTCTTTTTATCGAGAAACTACTTTAGAAGATGTTTTTCGTCGGGTGAGGGAGGCCTGTGCCTTAGGTTATTTGAGAGAAATCGGTTTGTTGCATAAGTTTTAAGGTGTGTATGTTTTAATGTGTTGGATTACTAAGTTATTAACTTGATTACTTAGAACTTTGTTTGATCGTCGGTATATAGCTGAAATATTGCTGAATGCTACGTTATACCTTAATTTTCTCTCTCTCTCTCCCAAATCCGTATTCCTAATCCATAGGATATTCGTTGTAAAGTTGTCATGTAGAGAATGATGTTTCTCAGTCACGCTTTTATCGTTACTGTTCATATGAACAGCCTGAGGATCCACGGGTTTTGGATCTTTGATGGCATGTGAAAAGCTAAATCCCATATAGCGATTTCAGACCCTCTATTTGTACTTATGTGAGAGGGTTGTTTCAATCTTTATGGGATGCTGTGAATAATAACAAACTTCATGAGTTCCAAAAAACGGTAGGCTATACTCATCTGAACAGGCAGAAACGTTTCGATCAAGCAATGATCAGGCGATGTAGAATCGGCCATACCCGATTAACTCAGGAACATTTACTAAAAAAAAAATCCAGTCCCAAGGTATATTCCATGCCACACAGATCTCACAGTGAAACATATTCTTATCGACTGTACAGATTTTAAGATTGTAAGAGATTCTTTTTATCGAGCGACTACTTTGGAAGATCTTTTTAGTCGGGTCTTGGGTTATTTGAGATAAATCGGTTTGTTGCATAAGTTTTAATGTGTGTATGTTTCAATGTGTTGGATCACTAAGTTATTGGCTTGAGTTCTTAGAATTTTGTTTGATCGTCGCTATATTGCTGAAATATTGCTGAAGGCGACGTTAAACCTTAATTCTCTCTCTCTCTCTCTCTCTCCTGTTTGTCGGCGCAAATTGCCAGAGGTGGTAAATATCTGTGGATTGAGATAACGTGTAAGAGGAGTTAAATTTCTCTAAATTAATGCAGACAATTTTCGCAGACAACTTATCAGTATTTTTAAGTTAATACTAGTACTATTCAAGACGCGGGAGCACTGTGGACCAACCACTCACATTGATTAATCAAACCTGTGCTACCAGTAAATAGAAGATATTGTGTCCACTCAATTATTCATTGTGTGTGAAAAACACTCAGAGTGATTATTGGAAACAACCTTTTGCCCGTTTTCATCACTCCATTGTTAACTGGAATAACCAATTACATTGATAGCTAGACCTACCAAATCTCTCTTCAAGAGGCGGTGGAGATCTAACTCTAGTATTAACTACCTCTAAATTCGAGCGTTTAACCGACACTTTACATACAAGTTTTGATTCGTTTTCTCTATGCATCTGACATGGATTGGCATGTTCTAACTGAATCACTGATGGCGATGTTATACATGTGTCTATGCACGTATTCAAGGTAATTTTCGAAGAGGGACCGAGCCATAGAAACACCTGCGTGTGTTCTGATATGGATCGGATATATTCCAGAGAGTTATCTCATCTTGGGGAGGAATTTGCCAGGTCTCTTGCCTTCCTCGCTGTGCTCAAAGCCAGGGAAAGCACGGTATTGACATCCAGGAATGACTGGACAGATTATGCTTCAAGATTACTCGTGAAGCGTTTTTATCCCGGAATAAAAAGATATTCTATCTAATTTAGATGTTATTAGTCAGGCAAAAGAAGACTGTATTTTAGGTTATTTTAGAGAAATCCACCTTTGCAGCCAAAAAAACACGTCGAATTACAAGCGTTTGGTCCGTAATTCATATTCTATTAAGGAATATCCACATCCATAATTAAGAAATATTCCTTATAAGAGCATTAACACCAAGTTCAAAAAAACATAGTATACCACTACTGCATGTTTACCATTAATATGCCATTGAATACAAGCCATTAATTTATCATTAGTTTAATGCCGAAAATGTCATTAATGGTCAACATGAGTTATAATGGCCATTAAAAAAAATTCCGGATTTTAATGGTTCAAATTTTATAATGGCCATTAAATCGCACCATTTAAATACCCTAAAAGGAGACATTTCATAGTAACTTTTCCGTAGTTAATGGCCATTAATTTTCCTATTATATTTAGGCCTTGCCATTAATTTTTCGTATCAATTTAATGCTCACTGGGAACAAATAATGCCCATTAATAACAACTGAAAAATGTTCAAGAAGAAATCCGGGCTACCACAGCTTATTGATAATAAATATTTATCAATAATGTCAATTGAATCTATTAGCTATAGTCCTGTGATATATTCAAATACATTACGGTACTATTGAAATAAGGAAGGACTTTTGATTGTTCAGACTTGGATACAAGTGAAATACACCCATTTCACTTGGGGGAGTGAAATGGGTTGAATACTGTACAGTTGCATGAAATGCATGATTAGACCAATCCATTCAGACACTGATCATGCAGAACATGAATTTCTCTAATATGTTGTCACAAAATGACAATACAGAAGTGCGAAAGCATCAAATTCGCACTGCTTATAACAATTCCTGGTGTTCGCGAGATAAGCTTATGGTAATTCAAATTCATGGACATATTTAGCAGTTCAATGAATTCTAGAGTGAGTCTGTAGACTGGTCTAGACGGGCTGTCACCATTTAGCTACTAAAACTTCTGATACTAAAGTTGAGTCAGATGTACCCAAGTAAGCATCAAGTCAACAGTAATCTACATGAAAATTTAAAATTTAATACCTTGATCAAACTGAACAGGAAACAAGTGGAGCGCTCATATGTATGCCCCCCTCCATGTCCCACAACCATATCTTCCCCACAACAAAACATAAGGCAAAAACACAATCGATATGTACTGGGCATAATTGAACATGGCAACCAATTAACATCTCGTACACTTTCCTTCAACCTGGCCAGACTTATTATGTTTTTGTTTCTGGAAAGTTCACACATGTACAAGTGAGATACAAGCCTTCAATAGCAAAATAACTGCAATGAACTTTAACTCGATGAACTCTAATGAACGTTAACACAGCACAGTATGCGTGATGGATTCACGTGATGCAGCATCTTACAGCGACCTCCAACACAACTCAGTCCGACCTCCAACAATTCAATCACTTTACCATAGCATTCAAGATGCCAATATATCCATGGCAATGTCAGTAACAATTAATTTTACTGAGAAGTAGTCCGATGCGAACGAATGTCCAAATACTAAAATAAAGATAGGGTGTCATCAATTAACCACGATGAAAATAGCACTTCGGACCAGTGACAGATCACCCGATGGGGTGAGGTAACTATGGTGTTCTATTTGTGCCAATTTGATCTCGCGCGTCGACTTGCAAAAGTCGACGCGCGACGCGAAAAGTCGACGTGTTTTGAAACGCGACGTCGTCCTTTCCGTCGCGCGTCGACTTTTACAATGTTAAAGAGATAGGCCAAAACTCGACGTCGTGTTTCAAAAGTCGACGTCGCCTTTTGGCCTATCTCTTAGCATTGTAAAAGTCGACGCGCGACGGAGAGGGCGACGTCGCCTTTCAAAACGCGACGTCGCCTTTTCGCGTCGTGCGTCGACTTTTTAAAAGTCGACGCGCGACGGACATTCGCGTCGCGCGTCGCCTTTTGGTTTACAAAAGTGCGCATGTCTGGGGAGCATGTATTACTATAATGTTCACAGTTGTTAATTTGGTGAGAATTTACTGCAAGATAGCAAGAATGACAAGATATTTTGCATGGATACTATGTACAACATAATATATTTGTTTCTCTGTCTGAAATGTTTTTTTTGCTGATTAATTTTCGAACACTGGTACCTGTATTCCACAAAATGCACACCCCTCAATCGAGAGGACAATTCGCATCTATTAGCTTGTCAATCGCCGGACTAATACGTAAATTAAATTCAAGTTTCCAATAATGAACAAAAGCGTATGTAAGTAACTATTTTGCAGGATTAACAGTAACGACTGGAAAACAGACGAAAAATAATTAATCGCTTGTGTAGCTCAATGGAACTGTGAGATCTTACATTCTGGAGACATCCTGATAAATGTCTCGTGATAAAACGCGCCACGTTGCATTTTATCTCGAAACATACAGCCCTTTTTAATAGGAAGGCTTTGTTTTCTGCCATTTTAGACTAGTGACTATATGCTGTCAAAGTAAAGGTGAGGTGTGGGGTCATTTTACTTTCGTTTTCGGCCGGAAAACAGTAAGATCCCACATTTCCTTTGAGCTACACAAGCTATTAATTAGTTGTTCTCTGTTTTCCAGTCGTTACTGTTACTCCTGCAAAACTGTTACTTACATAAGCTTTTGGTTCATTATTGGAAACTTGAATTCATTTTACGTATTAGTCTGGCGAAATATGAACACATTGACAAACTAATAGATGCGTATTGTCCTCGCGATGGAGGGGTGTGCATTTTGTGGAACACAGGTACCAGTGTTCGAAAATTAATCAGCAATATAACATATCTGAGAGCGAAACAAATAAATTATGTGGTACATAGTCTCCATGTATGTTAAATATCTTGCCATTCTTGCTTTGTTGCAGTAAATTCTCAGCAAATTACCAACACCGGTCAGAAGCTACAAGGATCGGAAATCGCAGATGTGAACATCTTTTTCTTTTTTTCGTTCGAAATTAACACCCCAAATCACAATACAACGAAACAATACGAGACAGAACAAGACTATATAATACGATACAATACAATAAAATGCAAAATAATACCATACATTACAATACAATATATTACAATTCAACATATTACAACTCAATACATTAGTATACAATTCTAAACAATACCATACCATACAGTACGGTGAAATATACCATAACACAACACATCACAGAACAAACACACATACACCTTTACATAAAGGAAGAAAGTTAACAAAGATTGTGAATTTTATATAATACGTTTGTACAACGAAAAGTGGCAAACTTCAATTGATAATTTATTGTGTCTCGTGAACAATATGGAATACATGCTCCCCAGACATGCGCACTTTTGTAAACCAAAAGGTGACGCGCGACGCGAATGTCCGTCGCGTGTCGCGCGTCGACTTTTCAAAAGTCGACGCGCGACGGAAAAAGTCGACATCGCGTTTTGAAAGGCGACGTCGCCCTCTCCGTCGCGCGTCGACTTTTACAATGTTAGGAGACAGGGCAAAAGTCGACGTCGACTTTTAAAACACGACGTCGAGTTTTGGCCTATCTCTTTAACATTATAAAACCCGACGCGCGACGGAGAGAGCGACGTCGCCTTTTAAAACGCGACGTCGACTTTTTCCGTCGCGCGTCGCATTTTGATTCTTCAAAAAGGCGACGCACAACGCGCGACGCGAAAAGTCGACGTCGCGTTTTGAAAGGCGACGTCGCCCTCTCCGTCGCGCGTCGACTTTTACAATGCTAAGAGATAGGCCAAAAGGCGACGTCGACCTTTGAAACACGACGTCGAGTTTTGGCCTATCTCTTTAACATTGTAAAAGTCGACGCGCGACGGAAAGGGCGACGTCACGTTTCAAAACACGACGTCGACTTTTCGCGTCGCGCGTCGTGCGTCGACTTTTGCAAGTCGACGCGCGAGATCAAATTGGCACAAATAGAACACCATAGGTAACACCCCGTTCTTTTCATTTCTGTTCTCCTGTCATGTTTGACAGCTCAGTTTTAATTACATGTTAGTAGGCCGGGCATTTTTAATGCAACCAATAGTTAATAATAAACCAAGTTTTTACAATTAGCCCAGACTTTGTTGTCGATACTTCAAGATTGCATCACGTAATCCAGTGAAAAAAGCATCTCGATCCAAGATGGAAATGATTTTATCACCCTTGAAATAGCAAGCTATTTCTAGCGGTAACTGCCATACACAATATGCCATCTCTGGATCGTTTTGTATATCAGGAATATTGAGCCGCACTCTTCCTGTCAGCACAGGAATAGGAACTTCTGGGTTGGACTTCAAGCTCAGGATTGGCTGATGTGCATTTTGTGTTTTAATTATATTGTTGTCGTTCTCGAGCGCTCCCAGGTAAACCTTCCTGTCACTCCACTCCATGGCAACGACTTTACACCTCACAGCTGTAGCGGAGTTGGCAGCTGCTGAAGAACCAACCTCGCTGATTGGAACCTGAGGATACAGATGAAGACGACACGGAAGATGAAGGCGCATTGGAAGAGCTCAAAGCAGATATATTGCGGTTCAAGCAGGTCGAATGCTGATCAGCCATAGTTTCTTTAGTGCTACATCCAGCAGTTGGTGTAAAAGGCAATTTCAGAGTAGTTTGTGAAGATTTCCTACCTTCACCATTTCCCGAAAAGACAACCGTGAGTTTTTCTGCAGCTACTGACCGATCTTCGGCGCGGGGTTTTTTCGCGCTCTTGGTTTGCTCTGATGAAACAGTAGCCGACATGCGCGGAGCATCTCTCTTGTTGCTTGTGATTTTCATATTCAAATATTTTGTCTTTCAGACAAAAAGTGTATCCAACTTCAAGTCTTGAAATGTGGTTGTACCATTCGTTTTCTTTGACAACTCATCACGACTTTCAACACTGATCTTTTTTGTCAAGACAAGTTCACTATACAGTTTCGCTGCGTCATGGTATCTCAGAAAAATCCCTGTTCCAATCATGGTGCCAGTGTTGTTTTTTATTAATACTTCTAGGATGGCTGTGAATAGAGGTTAGTTGGTCTGGTTAAGAGCTTGGGTTGGAGAATCCACTTCTACTGGGCTAGCACCTATCATCCCTGTACCAGTTGCTGCGTTTTTCAGAGTACACTTACCGCTGGTTTTGTCTGCATTATATTTCCTTTTATTCTGTAATTATTTTCCGAGAAGAACCCACATTTGGATATTTGCGATGCCAGCTGTGGAGTTACTGCAAGAATATTAGCTTCGAACTGCTGTCTCCTGGCTGCAGAGATGTCGGATAAATTTGGGGCTTTCTTCAAGATACCGACAAACACAAATATTTCAGGACAATAACTAAAAAGGCTTTCGGATTCCGTCACCCGTAGTGCGATTACTGCTAGTGCGAGGGTTCCGGATTCTCCAGCGAACTCTCCCGTGCCAACAACAACATAACGCAAAAAGACTGCCGGACGATTTTGCCATTGTTCAATTTGATCGATTGGTGTTCGTTCTCCTGATAAGTAAAGACAAACGGGGATTAAGGAATACTACCAACTGTTATGCTGCCTTTTCGTGGCAGTTTCAGAATGCGACTTTAAAGGAATAGTAAACTCTGTGTTAATTCGTGCTCGGCATGACAGAATTATGCCATTAGATTCCAAAAACACCGGTAGAAAAAAATTAGCAAAGTTCTACAGCTGAGTAAACACTGATTTATCGTTCACACTTTAACAGTTCATGATCTGCGATATGTTGGAATGCCTGTGACGTACGGTTTTTATGTAGATGGCCCTGCGAGAACAATGCCGTTGTTATCCGGGCTCTATCCTATAAGGTAAAGCATTAAAAAACAACAACGGCAGCATTAGCAGCGTTTCTTCTAGCGCTATCGGGTGGTGTGGCCTGATATTCCTGCCTCAGAAAGAGAGCTCCATCACAGCGGAAAGCCAGCATGTTATGCTTTACAGATTAGGTAGACGATTGTGATCGTGGCCCTGATAACATGATAGCCTATGGTGATTTGTTGTTCTTACATAAACTTTGAACTGAAGTTTTTCATTTCTTTTTATCTAGCAAGTCCTGCCTCAGAAAGAGAGCTCGTGAAATCATATGCATGATGCCACATGTCCACCTGTATATCAATTCGACATTCATATATCACGATCCTCATAATCGTCTCGGAGCGTAAAGAAAGGTCCACAAATCTGTCAAAAGCCATCCACACAATAACTTACAATTGGTCTTCATGTTATTAGCTACAGTGCCTGGAGCACAACTACGTCACAGAAGTACTGTCAGGTGATATTTCAAAGATTTTCATTGGCTAACGGCTCTTTTGCTTGTTATAATGGCGACCTCCACGTATTCTTGATCTGGGCAATAGCTCTGATGTTAAAAATGTTGTCACTCATTCGGAATTACTAGAGAAGCTTATATTTTTTGTTTTTTTAATACTAATGATATAGTTCTTTCGATATTAGTATACATCGCCTTAGGGTTTTCTATTCCTTTAACTCTATTTTGTAGGCCATGGTTTTGTTTGATAGAAGAGAAATAATCAACTCAAAGACTTCTGTATATATACACAATATTACTCAGATTTGCAGCTATGTCCAGTATGCCAAGAAACCAGGTACAACATTGGCTCCAAAGGCCGTCCGTATCCCAAACGTCGATTTATATACATACCTCTTGGTCCAAGACTGGTCAGAATGTACGGAGATGCGAATTTAGCTCAGATTGTCCAGTCACATGGTGCCCGTCCATTGTCTGTTGCTGAAGATGATCAGGTAATGTTGGATATTCATGACTCTCCAGAATAGAAAGACCTGTATGGATAAGACGGATGTTTTGATAATGATTCCATGGGCCTGTCTTATGCTTTGGAGCTGGACGGTGTGAACCCTTTTCACAATTTTGGTGTGAGGTACAGCATGACGCCGATCA
>JAVTVY010029322.1:0-12396 GCA_036873755.1 Hanleya hanleyi
GATGGCGGATTGTTTCAACGACCTTGCTCTTTGTGAGGTACAGGCAATCAGCGAGTACTGTAGGTTCAACTTTTTCTCGCTTAGACCTATAAATAAAGTACCGTACTGTTCCAAAGCAGACAGGACTATCTTCCGGTAGGTCCTCAGATTTATATTTCGCGGTTCTCTATATTTAGGTGCCTCCATGAAGAGTAATATTAGGTGCTTATGACTCAACACATAAAGGTCACCAGCCACAACATGTTTGCATGGTGTATAGATAAAGTTCGACGATTCACAATCACAACTATAGCCCCCTAACGTGTATAAGTTCTAGTAAAACGCCATGACAGCATTATAGTAATTGAATACTTTGGTGGCTATAGATTTAGTATAATTATATGAGATGCAAGGAGGTTCTGTGAACTTCAAATAATTTGGTACAGTGTTGCGTACCTGTGGATGATTGAGGATTCGATGTAAATTAATAATGTACAGTCCTTAATGTAAGTAGTTGAGCTTCAAGAGAAGCCGATCTTGGGATGTTTCCATTATGTTCACTGGACGATACAACCGAAAATACAAATGTACGCTATATGTTGACATACTTTACTGATTTTTGATGGTATTATATTTCCTGAAGACGCAGATTGTTGTATATATCTGGCTATATGATTTAACGCTCTCAGAGGTAACGCATACAGAACTGTACGTAAGCTATGTGTACTATTGGGTGTGTTAGTTAAACCCACTAGGTAATTTCAAGTGATATGTTCGTGAATGATCGCACTATTAAACTTTCTCCAAGCATGGCTGCGATGTGTCCAATAATGGGGAAAAATAGCTGGGTAATACTGGATACATTTGAACGGCGGTTTGTAACATTGCCGAACCCACTGACATTATCATTTAAACCATACGGAAACACTGACCCAAGTTCTAGCATCCAGAATAGTTGCCGGTCTCGGATTTTTCTCTGAAATGCAAAGGGGGAATACTTGGTAGATGGATAGACGATGTCTATGAGCTGAATACTAAAGTTGTTCCAGCCATGGTGGGGTCCAGAAAAAATGCTTACCTATAAGCAATTGCTTTTTTTTAACGAATTTTATATGACCATTCACCCTGAGATGGAGTGTTTGGGTGGTGTTGTGAACATACTGTTGATCAAACTTCTTACAGGAAACTACTGAGATAAACATACGAGTTTACAGAATGTGAGTTACCAGTTAACGCGGAATTAAATGACGCTGAAGTATTAGAGTGCATCAACGCAGTGAGATGCTTCCCACGAAAGCTTCATGGTGACACCTTATAACGCCGGAACCCCCAAAACTACCCTTTATATTAGTGGACTACAGACATAACATAAACAAGAATGGTGTGTTTGAATTTCTTATCATGCACATCATTACACGCACACCCCAGCTGGAAGCGCCACTGTGGCTGTGTTTACATTATTTTTGCATGTACACGTGGTGGATATGTCCGGGAATGATACCGGTTCGTAGTCGAAGGTGGTCGGGGTATGTTGCTTCAGGTGAAAGAGCATACACCCGTGTTGAAGGGTTGTCGCATATTCAAAGGCTTCCAATGCAAACTGAGTGCGTTCGGGCTACATTTGTCTCGCCGGGTTCCGCAGTTCCGTGGTACGTATGAGATTTTTAATATCCAACAGGTACTGGGAATTTCAGCTGATGTTACCATGTTCTGCGCAATGTTGATGATGCTGGGCCGCCGATGATGGCTGTTTTTGGTAAAGGGCTGGGTGACCCGCGCATCCGTCTCCGTCATGAGATCATGAACCACCTTCAAGGTATGCAGGTTGGGTAGGCCTTCCACGAAAGTGATGTGGGGCATTGCTGCATACGTAGCTTTCCATTCTTCGTAACATGACACGATCCGGGCAATGGGTGGGGTGATGATGTTGTCGGCGTGTTGAAGGAGTTTGTGGACGATGTGCGTATTGCCTGAGCCCAT
Source organism: Hanleya hanleyi (assembly GCA_036873755.1). Classification (NCBI taxonomy): domain Eukaryota; kingdom Metazoa; phylum Mollusca; class Polyplacophora; order Lepidopleurida; family Hanleyidae; genus Hanleya; species Hanleya hanleyi. The sequence goes on from JAVTVY010029322.1 coordinate 1,960, forward strand.
CTGCCCCGCAATGAGTCAGGTGAAGGGGTGCTGCCACTGGGGGTGCATGGTTGGAGGAGTATCACGCTGTTGTGAATTTCCTACGAGTGAACCGGGAAGCTTTGGTACCGTTGTCGACGGGCGTTCACTGCGGCTGGTGGTAGAGGGTGATGCGATACTTGGTGTAGGGTTCGAAGTTGATGTGTATTGTATAAGTTGTGTGGTAATGATGGCTGGATGGCGTTTGATTGGCGTAGAGGAGGTATGTAGACTGGATTCACTGACACTCACGAAGAGTGTTCCATGTGGAACGAGTAGAGTGCTGACATAGCCTACGTGGTAAAACTCACCTCCGTACAACTCCCCCAGCAGGGTTAATCATGTCACTACGATGCGCACTTGTGCTTTGCGCGTTTTTGAAGACGCTGTGCAGAGACGGTTGCACTGTGTTCATGGTGGAGCATGGAATGAAGGATGACGGCGGTGGTGTGCGGTTTCATAGTGGTTTCCTATGGCTGGCCGTGACCCCGGAATTGAAGGAACTGGGCCAGCCTTGCCATTTTACGAAGTGCATAGTCTTACCTCGGCGTGGCTCGGTTTTCAGAATGCCTTCCACACTGTAGTAACGTTGCTTTGTTTTTATCACGGGATGTAACTCTTGCTCATAAAACGTGCCCTGCAACAGTTTCCCTTGAAGATGTTACAGTTCATAGACTCGTGGTGGTGGGGGTATGCGGCGTTTAATGGCGTATTGCTCGTGGCTTCGTTTGGGGAGGAAATTCTTCTGGAACTTGCCCTTATGTTTACTGATACGTACAGGGTGCCCGACCTTGAACGCCTGCTTCGGCGGTAGTGGTTGCGATTGCATGGGGTAGAAGATACGCCGGACTTGAGCCTCGTTGCGTTGGGAAACGGTAATGGGAGCCCGGTGATAGGCTCGATTGTTACCACTCATAAGTTTAGGGAGAACATCGATATACCGTAGTGATGCTGAATACTGATCAGCGATACGGATTTGATTTTGTGGAACATCATGATGTATTGCCGACATCAATGAAAACTGTTGACCGCTTCTGTCTTGCAGGAAACAAGCCTATGTTTTGGTATACTATGATTGTCTTTTTGAATTTGGTGCTAATACTGTTATATGGAAAATGGAATAGGTCTTTGGATTATGGACGCGGATATTCTGTAATGGACGACAGCTGGATTATGAATGACGGACTAGACGCTTGTAATGCAGCCTTTGAACATCCGATTGATGCTGTACGCAACGAAAGCCTTCGTGTCGTACGCGTGAAAGAAGAATAACTTCTGAGCTTTCAGAAACTGTTGGAACGGCCTTTTGCGGAATTCGGTGCCTCCGTGCGCCCTGTCTTGAAGGTGTCCTTGACGCAGCTACGAAATAAGCCCCAGTTTCCGCCCGGATGGGTACCTCGGACTTGCCATAGACGAATGCCGGCTCAATAGAGGGCAGGCAATGTGAGGTGAGTACCGGATGGACTTCCGCTCATCCGGTGTAAAAGCTGGTCCACAATAGGCACCACTTTCTCCAAGACCGTACACAGATAAGGGTCTAGGGTGAAGATTGGGGTGGGATACTGGTAATGTTCAGACGGCGCGAAGAACAGTCCGCGGTGTATGTAGATAACATTCTATATATGGATGAGATTCCCGTCATTTGGTCCAGCCGCGACGATGTAGGGTAACCGTATTCGATATGGTATCCGACCCACAGACATGCCGGTGTTCCACGATGCAGACTTTACCCTGGGAGACGTATAACACCACTTGAGGTGTAAGGGGAAGGATGGCTCGTAGAATTCGTGATATGGTTCACCAAATAACGAAGGATGAATGATGCACACTCTTACTGATGCAGGTATTTATAGCCATCATGAGGTGACCTTGGCTTGATGACGTGATTCTGCACGTGACAGGAAGTGACCTTCACATGACCTATTATGGGATGTGGCAGGATTCGTAGATTCACAGTAACTGTGGTAACTGGGCCGTCACGTGACCGGACGGCAACGGAAGTGACCATTGAGCCGAATGTGACCTTGATGTGACGTGACTGGATGTGACGTGATCGTTACGTGACTCCGCAGGACCCTCAGTTGGGACCCACATGTTCACGACAGAATTTGCGGTTATACTACTACTCACACAGTATATATTTGACCTGTTAAGATCACAAACCACTACTGATTTCATTTGGTATAAGATTATAACGAGGGCTTGACTTTCGGTGAACATGAATTGGCCATTACACCAAAAATTGGACCAGAAATTGATTGTAACCTAATTATCAAAAATTTGTTGTGAAATGTTTGACCATGGCAACTACCATAACACCTGGTGGAAAAATATAGGTGAGTTTCATTAACCACCTCAAATATTTGCCGTAATGTGATAGAACAGGTGGTTGTATGTTGAAAAGAAAAACAGACTTGGAATGTTTGCTGATTGTTTCCAATGTTTAAGCGAAAGGCCAGGCTCTCGGGTGTGATGGGTCAGTTGTGGCGGCGAATATCTGATGTGATGAGCCAATTGACTACATATCAAGTAATGACGTGTTTAAAGTCTGTCCATTTCAATTAGTCGTCTACTTTGAAGCTTGTCAAAAATCAATAGTTAACCCTGCATAAATTTTCTTTTTTGCAGCGTGTATAACAAACTGAACTCTACAAAATGACTAACATTTCTCCATGATATCGATAACATATCACGCTTGAACAAACTTTTTAATTCTCTCCATATAAAACGCACCGTTTATGCACCGAGTCTCAATTACATAGGGAGACGTAATAATATATTCATGCTAACTGTCACAAAGGTCATGGATGCCAAATACAGTAATAACAGTCGGTACGTGGGAGTGTCGCTTTGAAATGGCCAAATGATAAACGCGCACACCTCCATGACCGTACACGGCATTGTTAACCTTTGTACTAGAAATCACGAATACATTATGACGTATCCCTATGTAATTGTGTCCTAGTACATGAAACAACTGTACTGGAGTTTTATATGGAGAGAATTACAAAGTTATTTCAATAGTGATATATCATCGATATGACGGAGAATGGGCAGTAATTTTGTAGTGTTGTTTGTTCTACACGATGTAAAGAAGAAAATTTGTGCAGAGTTAACTGTTGATTATTGACAAACTCCAAAGTAGACGACTAATTAAAATGGACAGACTATAGTGCTTTGCGACCTATAGGTGAGCAGATGAACCGGTAGTTTTATAAAAGTAATACCGTTGTCAGGCTTACTGGTTGTTATTTGTTTATTCTTGGAGCTACTGCAGACAATTTGGTCTCCTATTTTTGATATATTTTGTATGACAAGGTAGACTGAATATATTCTGATTTCCTACGTACATTTACATGCCATTTTCACAAATCTTTTTGTCCGGATAGCACAGCGTAGCGGTGTCGACCAGACTATGCTGCCACTAACTCAATATGTGAAAAATGTGTACATGCACTATATCTAAATGACCCTGTGTTAACCTGAAACAATACGCCAGTGATTTTCACTTTGTGTTTGAGTGATATATTAGGGTATTAACCAGAAAATGAAGAAAAAACAGTCGTAATGGTTTCCTGTTAACTAGAAATAAACGAAATGTGAATTCGAGAGTATTTCATATTTATTTCTTCGCCCAGGGATTGCTTGAATGCGTGGACTATTTTTTTTGTTCTTTGTATCGTCTGGTTCCGCGTAAAAACTGGTAGAAGACATTGACGCAGACGATTGACTTTTGAGCATATTACGGCGGATAGTTTCTTGTTACCATGAAGACCTGGCATATTTCGAAATGAGCCGCCTTCACAAATTCACTTCCTTGAAGACTAAACTCTGTGTTCCAGTTGTGATTTCCCAAAGAGACTCGTACACAACTTGGAGAAAATGTCCACATTTCTCCATACATCTGCTATGGGCTGAAACATGCCAGCTGAAACGTTTTGAAACTTTAAATCCATTATTGGCGATATAGACATCAGTACTTTAAGTACTTTAATTTCCGTTTTAGAACATGAATACAATATGGATACAATTCTGGGGTTGCCATGAAGATGCTGTCAATGTCCGGCTATTGAAACTTTTTTCAAGTTCACTTAGTGAATTCCAAAAAATATTAGGGCATTCCTATTACATTTTGGCAAGAAAGTGAATTTCTATAGACCTTCATTCATGCAGTTATTGCATTCACCAAATTTTACTTGGGGACTTCCACTCACATTCCCTCCACCAGACCTTCCAGGTCTATAAATGCTGCAGGTATGCCTTGGATAATTGCCTCCGATCATTTGGCTTACAGGCTCAGTTGAACTCAACATTACAAGCATAGATGGTGAAGGAAAACAGAAGTGATGTACTTTTCACAGGTTGCGAAGGGACAAATTAGAGCAATTATCAGTACATAACTGCACTAACAAGATGATGAATGATTCAGTATATTTCAAAGGAGATGCATACCGTAATGCATTACGCGCAATTGATGGACTTCTGGTTCTATGTAAATACCCATTTAGATTTCAGGATGCTTTTTACTTGTTCTGCAGAATACACTTGTCGTTCCCTCATTGCCAGAATAACCTCCCAACTGTAGAGTACGGACAGCAAGAGTGTATACAATCTGATGCCACGAGAAACCACCAAACGCAACTAAAGTAAATGTAATGATATACACAAAATAGGCTTTATACATTATATACCATAATGAACTTTTGCCATTTTCTACTAAATAATACACTTTCTACGGTTTCATCTTGGACTATTAACAGATAGTATCAGTATATCCTATTACGGAGTAGGGTTCATAATAAAGATGAATTTGTCCCATTTGTGATATCTTCCTCTCTCGTGATATTCAGCTTTATGAAAATTGTAGATACATCAAAAGTTATCCAAAGTTATTTCTGATTTGTTTACAAATGTGCTACCTGAGTAGTATACAAAGGGTAAATTGAACCCCATTGACCTCAGAAATTTGCATATTTTGTGGAGGTCACGTGGAGGTCACACAGCCAATGAGAAGCGAGTATTTTGACCTCTGACCAAAAAGCTACCTCCAGCACAGGAGAGTTCCAAATTTGCATATCACGTGACCCAGGTCAAAGATGTATTCCTCCGCGGTGATGCGGTCATGTCTGGCGGTGATTCGGTCTGCTTCCGCGGAGAAAAAGTAGTCCCTAGATAAAATGGTCTGATGGGGTCGAGTGAGGTATCAAAGTGAAGCTTATGTGAAGGGGCATCTAATGGGCTGGGTGTTGGGTGGTCAAAATGGCGGCGTGTGGGGTGGTCAAAATGGCGGCGTGTGGGGTGGTCAAAATGGCGGCGCAAGGGAGCAAACGAGGCGGTGGGGAGGTCACGGGGAGAAAAAACCCTCACATTACCCTAAAAAAACCCTCTAAGCCATATAATGATAATAAACAAAATCTATAGGTGTTGTACCATGTTAATAGGATCAGTCTAGCATCTGTACCACCCTAGGGTCGAGCGTTTATTGTCCCGTGTATCTCCGCAGAAAATCAACAAACAAAATGGCGGCTCCAGGATGGGGTGGGGACGCCCTTTCCACATCACGGCGTCGATCATAGCGCCATCTGCACACACTGACGCAAGGGAGACAACTCGTGTGGCCCAAGGGTATGGAAATAGCCGTTTTGGAGCTAGGGGAGTTACTACTGGCCCAGTGGGGTCGAGTGATGTATCCAAGTGAAGCCTAGGTGAGGGGGCATCTGATGGGCTGGGTGTGGGGTTGAACTATCGTCATTCTGCGCATGCGCGGTGGCCCAAGGGTATGAACATAGCCGTGTTGGAGCTAGGGGAGTTACTACTGGTCCAGTGGGGTCGAGTGATGTATCAATGTGAAGCCTAGGTGAGGGGGCATCTGACTGGACTAGTGGGGTTGAACTAGCGTCATTCTGCGCATGCGCGGTGGCCCAAGGGTATGAACATAGCCGTGTTGGAGCTAGGGGAGCTACTCATGGTCCAATGGGGTCGAATGAGGTATCCAAGTGAAGCTTAGGTGAAGGGGCATCTGACTGGACTAGCGGCTTGGGCGTTGTCACCATTCTGCGCATGCGCGGTGGCCCAAGGGTATGAACATAGCCGTGTTGGAGCTAGGGGAGCTACTCATGGTCCAATGGGGTCGAGTGAGGTATCAAAGTGAAGCTTAGGTGAAGGGGCATCTGATGGGCTGGGTGTGGGGTTGAACTATCGGCCTTCTACGCATGCGCGGTGGCCCAAGGGTATGGAAATAGCCGTGTTGGGAGCTAGGGGAGTTACTACTGGTCCAGTGGGGTCGAGTGATGTATCAATGTGAAGCCTAGGTGAGGGGGCATCTGATGGGCTGGGTGTGGGGTTGAACTAGCGTCATTATGCGCATGCGCGGTGGCCCAAGGGTATGAAAATAGCCGTGTTGGAGCTAGGGGAGTTACTACTGGTCCAGTGGGGTCGAGTGATGTATCAATGTGAAGCCTAGGTCAGGGGGCATCTGACTGGACTAGTGGGATTGAACTAGCGTCATTCTGCGCATGCGCGGTGGCCCAAGGGTATGAACATAGCCGTGTTGGAGCTAGGGGAGCTACTCATGGTCCAATGGGGTCGAGTGAGGTATCCAAGTGAAGCTTAGGTGAAGGGGCATCTAATGGGCTGGGTGTGGGGTTGAACTATCGTCATTCTGCGCATGCGCGGTGGCCCAAGGGTATGAACATAGCCGTGTTGGAGCTAGGGGAGCTACTCATGGTCCAATGGGGTCGAGTGAGGTATCAAAGTGAAGCTTAGGTGAAGGGGCATCTAATGGGCTGGGTGTGGGGTTGAACTATCGGCCTTCTGCGCATGCGAGGTGGCCCAAGGGTACGAACATAGCCGTGTTGGAGCTAGGGGAGTTACTACTGGTCCAGTGGGGTCGAGTGAGGTATCCATGTGAAGCATTCGTGAAGGGGCATCTGACTGGACTAGCGGCTCGGGCGTTGTCACCATTCTGCGCATGCGCATAGACGTTTTGGGATGTAGGGGAGTCCCTAATGATCCAATGGGGTCGAGTGAGGTATCAAAGTGAAGCCTAGGTGAAGGGGCATCTGATAGGTTGGGTGTGCGGTAGGAATATCATTCTGCGCGTGCGCAGATGCAATGAGGAGCTCTCGTCCAATCAGAAGCGAGTATTTCAAATCCGCCACGGAGCTCTCGTCCAATCAGAAGCGAGTATTTTGACCCGGTGCATTATGGGGCATATCCAAGATGGCGGCACGTATGTTCAAGATGGCGGCACATCCGGTGTCGAAAACTGGCCATTTCTGTCGGTATGTGGTCACCTAGTGTCGAAAACTGGACCCTGTATGGGTCCCGCTAGACGTGTTGGAGCTAGGGGAGCCACGAATGGGTCAATGGAGTCGTATGAGGTATCCATGTGAAGCCTAGGTGAGGGGGTTACACTAGGGTGTCGTATCCATTCTGCTGCGCAGGTCACGTGGGGGTTGTGACGTCACTTCCGGTTGGGGTGAATGGGGCGTGACCTTGGGTACATGTCTAGACTTGTTTGTGTGTGTTGATGTACTGGGGTTTTTTCCCCACAATGGCGTTCACCTTCGGACGTGGTTTGGTGGGTCTGCGCAAGTGTGTGACGCGCGCGGAGTATTATACAATCGGATAGCGGTTGTCGTGAATAACAACAAGTTCAGCAATGTTTATATAGTTTATTACCCCAATGTTACATCATACCCAGGCTGGGGAGCCGCCCTGGGTATGTTTAGTATGTTCACAGCAAAACAAATTGAAATATCAAACACCATGTTTTATTATTTAACACATTGTCACATTAGGTACAAGGGTTTACTGAGCTCAAGTCAGCGAGCAGCATGTAGACATAGAGTGTGTGTACGGCATGATATTCATCAGTGCACGGGTGACGCATTCAACCGATGGGGGTGATCGGTCAGCTTGGTCAGGAAAAACGTGACATTGGTTACCCTCTCTACCACCCATTGAATGTTGGGGCGTTGACGATGCGCCCATCTCAAGAGTTCCACGGTGTCCAGTATCTCCAGCATCGTCTCTAGTGACCCCCGGTTAATGATGGTGACCGGCTGGTCAAACACATGGTTGTTGGCACTGGGATAATAATACTGTAACTGGTCCGTCTTTTTGTGACGTAAGATGTACCCGAAAGCGACATTCAATGTAAGGCCGTAGTTTGATCATTGAAGATGGCTTCCACGTAGCTGCGTAGACAGGTGCGGTTGGTCAGTGGGAAATTGTAGATATCTTGAGGGTGGAAACAGTACCGTGTCATGGACCAATGGCGCCGATCGATGTCACTGATTGGATGGTTGTCCTGTAAGAGATCGTTAGGAACATTTATGGGCTCCACCAGAAAATGTTCGATGTTGTCAGGACTCGAAACCGTAACGCTGGGGTCCGGCTGGATATTCAGGCTCTTCTGAACTGTGGGTATAGGCGGGCTCTCCTTCATCGCATCACCAGTGGCGTTCGTCTCCCCGGGCTTATCTTCACTGGATCTCACCTTCCGTGGCTCCTCTTCAGTAGGAAGTTGTCGCTGAAACCGTAGAGACGGACCATGAATCAACCGTTGGTGTCGCAGCAACTGACTGCTTCGTTTGAAGAGTTGATCACAATCCTCGCATGGACGCTTGGGTGGCCCATGAATTGAACGTTCGTGGCGCAGTAAAGCATCTTCCCGATTAAATGACCGTGCGCAGCTTATACAAGTATACAGTCCATCGTTGTGGGTGGAGGCCTCGTGGCGTCGTAAATTATCTAGACGAGTAAACTGCTTCTGGCAAGTTGTGCAAGTGAACATCTTGGTGATTGATAGAGTGTCTGATGAAATGGCAAGGCCGCTTCCCTTTTATAGCACGCTAGCTGGTAATCTATTTTTAGCACACTCTACCCCAAGTCGAGGATCGAGACTGGTGTACTGGTGTACGACTGAGCCGCATTGCGCGCGCGCACGCATGAAGACCCTTATACATACCCAATGCAGGCGCAGACGCGAAGTGCCCGGATGATAGACACGGACGTCACCGATCCGAAAAGACACGGACTTTACCGAAAAGACACGCACTTTACCGAAAAGACACGGACGTAACCGAAAAGACACGGACGTACACGAAAAGACACGAAGGTGAACGCCATTGTGGGAAACCCCCACAGACAGGTCAGTACATACATTTCTATGTTGTTCACGCATAATAAAAGGATTGATCTGTAATCTGTGTTGTTGTTGTTGTTGCTCTCTATTTTGGACTAACCCATCAGAATAGTACGTATCACGGACTACACCCGTAGAGCTAGGCGCGCATGTGTGACATGGTCTATAAAACACGTGTCTCGGGATCACACACCTTCATTTCTACGGTTGCAGAGCCATGACGGAGATCCAGCCCTGTGCGACTCGCATTTTACAGCATGCCACCGCGGTGAATTCATTCACGGGTTACCGAGCAGTGGTCCGGTCCATGTTTGCAGATAGCGACGACAACGAGGGACGACGCCAGATCCTGAACGAGTTCACAGAAGCGGTCCTCCACAGTGCACTCGATGGAGAGGCGTGCCATCACTCACCACTACTGGACTATGACAGCCATCCTTGATGCTCGCGCTATGGACCAGGAGCGCTCACGCCGGAACCAGCGCCGGCTGGTTGGCCTCACACTAGTCTGTGCCCTATTGACCCTGGCGCTGTGGTATTGACAGTGGGGACTATAAATACGAGGGCCAGACAGAGTGTGTGTCATTCACCGTTCGACATTGGACCAAGCATGTCACCCGTCCTAAGAGCCATCCTGCCCCTTACACCCCGGGTGGGGTTACACGTCTATGAAGATAAAGTCACCCTGGTGGAAGACCGTGGAGTTTGCTGGTCGCCCGCTGAGACCGTATCGAATACGGTGACGCTACACCGTGACGGCTGGACCAAATTTAAACAGGTGTTGAGCGGCGAGCTCGATGGACACGTCATCCACATAGACAATGCCATCTACGTATACCGTGGACCTTTCTTCCCACGTCTGGGCCGCTACCAAGATCCTACGCGAGGAGCTTCACCCTAGACCCCGATGTGTGGACAGCCTTCGAGAAAGTGGTGTCTATCGTGGACCAGCTGTTTACACCGGACGAGCGGTCATCAGACGAGTTGGAGTGGGCTCGTGCCCTGAGAGAATCGGCGGCAGAACCCAATGAACAACTACATGAACCCGACGACGATGCCATTGATTACCCGGCTACACTCAACCAGCCCAGTGATATGACCACCTGATCCTTTTGATCTCACGGGGTTGTCCCTATAAATACGAGAAACTGTCAACTCTGGTACCATTCACGTACTGACCATGGCGGAGCATATGATACTGGCGTATCTCAGCTTGACCCCCGAGGTTTTCCTGCACGTGTATGCGGATAAGGTCGATATCATGGAGG
>JAVTVY010029323.1:0-13588 GCA_036873755.1 Hanleya hanleyi
GAGATTTGACCTCCATAAAGGATTTAGGTGCCTACTGGGACGAACACTTAAACGCCACCGCAATGATACCTCAGTCTCGGAAGAAGAGAAACGCAACGCCACCGCCGGAATGAAGGCCCTTCTATATTACCATCCACTTTAGAAGAGGAAAGACAGAAGAGGACAATTAGATTCAGTGCTTACACTACAGCTGAATATGTCCGGGGTAGCTCGATATGTGACAAGCTTCATGGAAACTGAAATAGTATTCACTAAAACTTGCATACAAAACCGTTCATGTTGCTGGAACTATTCCACTCCAAACTGAAGGAAACGATGACGAAGCGACGCAGTCTCATACAGCACTCTGGACACTCCCGGAAGTGGAAAGATAACCCACCAGATCTGTCAAACCCGAATTAGCCCTCCTCATATAGGAAGAACGGAAATGATGAGACCAGGAGTAGCTTAGCCGCGATGGGGATGTAACCTCAAGAAGAATAGTTAAAGCGTAGTTTCTTCTGGTTATGTAACATCGGAGATGATGTCCCCAGGCCGCGGTGTCAGACTACGTCACCGTCGCTCAGAAGTTTGTCATCAATTCCACATTCTCCACCGGAAGTAGAGAAGATGAGGGAATGCGATTTTAACAGAAAGGGTTCCAAAGAAACCAATCGGTATCAAGCTGAGTCAGATAACATGTCCTCATGTAACTGACCGAAGTAATCACAATGCCATGACGAGCTGTGTACGCAAGAAGGCGAGTCGAAACAGGTATTCGTAAGAGGATTTCTAGTGAACATGATGACTACCTCTAAGACACAGTCGAAGTGGAATACCAAGAGGATCGACCAGGATCCCCGAGGGAAGAAACTGCAGAAGATCACGTATTCTTAGGAAACTACGCTCTCTCCCCGTTTGATTAAGATGACCAAACTCGGCGAGCATTGTCGAATTTTTGGGGGTATAGACGTAACGTACAAACAGTTGAACGAAACAAATCCAAAACGCATGGTTTGATCCCAGTTCTGACAATAAAGTCATATCCGGAGATGATGCTCCGTTTATGACGCAACATCAACACCCAATCGTCACGGTCTACAGAAATCATATGGATCAACGATGAACCGGATACTGATGGACGGTAAAGGCATGCGCATGCGCAAACCCTCGTTAAAACCCAATGATAATTGTAAAGCTGACTAAAGGACCCGGGTGAGGCTGTGACTCTGCAGAATGCTACAATCTGGAGTGAAAACCGGAAGAGACGTCATACTGCCCAGCTGCAAAGTCATACGACCAGGTACCAACCGTTGCTAGTTGATAGAAGTCGTAGACAGGAAGGAATGCGCTATATAAGATAGGCAGAACTTCAGGCAGCTAGATATGGGAATAAATCGCCTGCTTTCTCGGAACGGTAGAGCGAGACACAGCGGTGAAAATTCGCCAAATCGGAAACGGTGGAAGCAATGGAGTGGCCAAATATCCGAATTCCTAAAACAACAACAGTTCCGTTGTCACCAAAGCAGGCGTTTGCACGGTCGAAACCAATATATAGACCGCTGTAGATGATGATCAGATGTCTTCATAACTTACGATAGTAAGCTAAGACTGAAGACGGCATACTCTCAATAGCTGCGTAATCGTCACCAGTAAGTTGTTATGCGAAGCAGCAATATGGTGACATAATCTGTACTTCCTCTCCGGAAGTAACAGAAGCCATTGCCGGCCTAACTGGGTATTTAGGACGGAGACGTAGATGAGCAGCATTCACTACCTGTGTAGGATAGGACTATAGTCTGTCCATTTTAATTAGTCGTCTACTTTGGAGCTTCTCTATAATAAGTAGTAAACTCTGCATAAATGTTCTTTTTTGCACTGTGTAGAAAAAACTAACTAAACTCCACAAAATGACTACCATTATTCAGTGATATGGATAATATATCACGATTGAAATAAGTTTGTAATTATCTCTATATAAAACTCCAGTACAGTTGTTTCATTTAGCTGGGCTCGATCACATAGGGAGACGTCATAATGTATTCGTGTTTACTAGCACAAAGGTCAACAATGCCGTGTACGGTCATAGAGGTGTGTGCGGTTTATCACTCAGCAATTTCACTGGGCATGGAATATAATCGACACTTCCAGGGACCGCCTGTTATTACTATATACGGCATCAATGATCTTTATGACAGTAGACATGAATATATTATGACGTCTCTGTATGTAATTGAGACTCGGTACATGAAACAACTGTACTAAAGTTTCATATGGAGAAAATTACAAAGTTATTTCAAGCGTGATATATTATCGATATCATGGAGAAATCGTAGTCATTTTGTAGAGTTCAGTTTGTCCTACACACTGTCAAAAAGAAAATTTATGCAGAGTTAACTATTGACGTTTGACAAACTCCAAAGCAGGCGACTAATTAAAATGGACAGACTTTAATTACGGTACCGTATGCCTCACATGTTAGAAATGGAAGTGAAGATCTGCATAACCGGAAGTCGAATGTGATGTAAGACCTGATAGCTGTTAACATTCGACGTTGTCGGATGTGTCCGAGCAACCGAGACAATAGGATACAATGTAGCCCTGTAGCGCCCCCCCCCGTTCTTGCGTAACGGACAGGTACGGAATAATACAAGGGCTGTGTATAGATGAGAAGGCATTCTTTATTCTTTATCGTAGAATAAACAGCCCGATGGAGTAGGCATTTATTCTTTATCGTATAATAAAAAGCTCGGTGATACATCCTATAATGTCTGTATAATCGGAAGCTGATGCCACGTAAGTTGAAACATGCGCCGTAGATAACTGGGCAGCAGATGCGGGCGTGCAGCCGTAACTTCACGTTTCGAAATCGGTGCGTGGTATGACATGGAATACCTCACGGGCCGAGGAGAATTGATGAAATCACCCGCCGTACCGGAAGTCGAATATGACATAACAGAAGAATGTAACAGGAGAAGTCACACGACGAGGAACATAATCTGATCGAGCTACGGAAGCCACAGAAGAATATGATGTAGGCCTATGCATTGCAGGGCGGACAGGAAGTGGTGAATACGCCGGGCAGTGTAGGAGTCGGCCGGTTTGTTATACATCAATGACGTAACAGGAACATAGACGTAACAGGAACATCATAAGTTGTAGCAAGCCTGTATTAGGATGTAGCTGACACCGAAGACGGAGCATGCGCAGGAACAGAAACGGAAGCTCCGGTGTATAACGATGATACCGGAAGATATGATGCTAAAGCCGGGAGGTGGCAGAATTTCACTGGCATATGAGCCGACAAGATATCGCTGAAATACGTTATCAGACCACAGCTCACATTCAAAACATGTGGAGAATTGGTCGCACAAACCCCCCCCCCAACAGGACGGACAGGCAGAATGTGGGTCCGTCGTCGGCTTCGACTGACAAATGACGCAGAAGACAGAAACCATTTTTATTTGATTCTCAAATTGAATACTTCCTGACAGGTAGTCCAGGCCGGTAATCTCTCCAAAAATCATAGGTTTGATTATATCCCACGTAATATCCAAGGTAGTAATCCAAGTGAATCTCCGAGGCATATCCAATGTAGTATACGAGGAATTTCCATGGTAATCCAGAGGTAGAGCCAAGAATTTTTTTCACAGAGCACTAAAGAACTACGTCAGTCCACTACGAGTTGTAATGGAAGAATGAAGTGACGTGGTCGAACAGATTGGATTCTGGGTACTCGCGCATGGGCATTGGGGAGCACAAGGACTATTTTTGGTTCTGTGGTAATGTAATTACAATAGGACAATCGCGTAGGAACACGATAGCAATAAGGTGTGTGAAAGTAAGTTTTACAGCGCACAGAAATTTAAGATATTTTATTTTAAGTCAGTTTGGTAAACGTAAAACAATGAACGCTAACTTAAATCGAGCTATTGTCACCGACTATATAATGCAGAATGCCAAGTACAAAGTATTAAAATTTACAAAGCAACAATAAAAATGTCGGACATGTTGCAAGAAACTGGCTTAATTGTTTCTGCTTTTTAGATTTTTGGTGTTAATGTTCTGTCTTTCGATTATGGAGGAGGAAATTCTCTGTCGACGACGACTACATACGGTACTGTGCTGGATGTCCGATCTGAGGTTTTTTATTGTTTTCAACATATATAATTGGCAATTTGGACGTGTATCGATAGCTTCAACAAATCATTGTGACATAGACACAGTTTCCTACCTTTCTCTTCAACAGGGGCACATTTCTGACAAAGACTTCGGTATATATGGGTACATTGTCTGGTGTGCCACATCTCATCTGCGGTGATGATCACACACTTGTCGGTATTCAGGTTGTCCGGTTCTCCATCTGGCCAATTAGTCCAAATGAGGACTCTGCCGTCCGTCCATTTGTAATCGGCAGTATTAGTTGTGGCAGGGTGTAGTGACAGTCCTAACCAGAAATTTGACAAGGACCTGGAAGAGAGGAGGGGCGTCGAGTGAATCTTGGTACATCAATTATGCGTCTAGGTACAGATGATTTTGTTCTTAAAAACACACGCAAAAAAGTGCACAAAATACGCTCATACAACTAAATGCATATCTTTAATTAACATGTTTGACCGATGAATACGGTTATGTTTTTTTAAATAACGGATGATTTTTTGTCTTTTCCCTCTTCGGCATACCCAAGAAATTGGGTCGCCGCGACAAATGCGTAAGCCCCGGCAAATGCGTAAGCCCCGGCTTTGTCTCACTCTCGACTGGCTGTGAGCTGACCGTTTACCATTAAAATGCATTGGAAGGTTGCAGATACAGTGTCATTTCGCATTGATGAAAATGTTTGATTACATTTATCAAACCCAAGGAAGTATCTCCAATGTATTTGCCTCACACAATATATATTTTGATGCATTTCATGTTGAACAAAGATGCATTTTATGCTGAATAATGTCAGACAACTGTTCTCGTCTTTATAATCTGGTGCATCGAAATATTACACCCAAGAAAATGACCGCCATGGTAAAGTCAATATAAATGCATCTAAGAACCGAATTCAAGAGGAAAGACTCCCAGTGGATCAAGGCCCTAGCTTAAAAGGGCGAGGTCAAATAGTTAACTTTTCTTGTCAGTGTCTGCTAATATATGACGTTATTCCTTTCGTTTAATCAAACCTCTAAATAACAACTGGGAAAGTGTTCGAAGTGTAAATATACAAAATCCGAGCAGAAATGTGCACTGGATTGAGGTGATGATGTCAAATTAAACTTTGTCTGCTGATTCATGTAATTATTGCTTTCGAGGGAATGATTATTGGGGTCATGCTAATCTAAACGTATTGCCAGTGTCAAAGGGGGCAGGGATATCAATCGTCGCGGAGCAAGACACTATCATGTATTTTTGTAGTGTAATATTTATTCTTTGTGAGCAATTATGCCAAAAGAAATGAAAAGTAAAAGACATTTTATCTTTCATTTTATTTTTATTGAAAACTCATTCGCTCAGACAAAGAGCTATTTTATTTCTATGAGGCACCCCTACAGTGAGTCAATTGCATGAATCAAAATTGATTGGAAAGATACAAGCGAAATAGAAAATGTAAATGTTTGCACTTAATATATTATAGGTAACTACATGGGAATGAGCTAATTAGGTTCATTGGACAAACTATGTGGGGATAATGCTTCAAAATAATAAGTTTATAGACCAAATGAACAGGAAAAATTCATAAATCCTAAAAATGAGGAAGGGTGTAGCAAAAGTTGAATTTTGTGAATCGGCTTCAGCGAGAAAATTACTGGTTTAAAGTCAGATCTTTCACCTACCCTTCGGTTTGCAAAAATTCTGAAACTGCGCCCATCTCGGTCTCCGTTGCAATCGTTACAAGTGTCTTTCCTTGCGCTTCACATGCCATCTTCGCCGTCTGGTAATCCAGCAATTTCGGACTACCGTCATAGACGTATTTCCCACAGGTGTCTAGCGCAATACTCTTCGAAAAAATGAAGAAAAGAAATATAAAGCTTTCCAAAATAGAAAGCATTGTATGATTTTTCACCGCCGAGTTATATTAAAGAGAATTACTGTAGATGTCTGATCGATCTCCGTCGACGTTTTTGCTTCATCTCTTTTTCAGCAAAGATCCGCCAGAGTTAAAGCCGCCCCTGTGTGGTTTATAGCGCATTGACGGCTCAGTAACTCGATCGATTTTGAGTCGTTACAAAAGAAGCTTCCCAGAGACGAACGCTACGTTACAAGCTTGCTGTCTGTAGGTGTTGAAAATAATACATCATGATGTTAGTATAGTCAAATCCGTAATATATCTGTGCTTATGCGCGAAAGCTGTTTCAATCTTCATGGGATTCTGTAGATAATAACAAACTTCGTGAGTTTCAAAAAAAAATTGTAGGATATATTCATCTGAGTAGCATGAAACGTTTCGATCGAACCCGATTAACTCACGAACATTTACTAGAAAAGGAACAAGCCCCAAGGTGTATTCCATGCCACGAAGATCTCACAGTGAACATAATCTGATCGACGGTATAGATTTTAAGATTGTAGGAGTTCTTTTTCTCAAGCAGCTACTTCAGAAGATCTATTTAGTCGGGTAAAAGAAGACTGTATTTCAGGTTATTTGAGAGAAATTGGTTTGTTGCATAATTTTAATGTATGTACATGTTTTTAGTGTGCTGTGTTGATTACTTCTGGATTGCTGGATTGTTGAAATATTGGCGATCGCGACGTTAAACCTTAATTATCTCTTTCTCTCTCTCTCTCTCTCTTGCTCTCTGTGTGCCTTCCTTGGAATGAATTTCCTAGTCGTTTTTACTGTCTGTCTCACATTACCAGGGAGCGAGATTTTCGGCAATATATCTGAGCCAAATTTTCTCAGAGCAGTGATTTTCGTACATCCTCTAATCAATCAATCAAATTTTGAATTTGTGGCCTCCCATCCTAAGTTGGATGATGTAGGCCAGGCCATTGAGTTTGCATTAAAAACGAACCAATTAAAATTAAAACGGTACTTGGTAATAAAAATAAATACTTTACGTGTTATTCTAAAATAAATACTGTGTTTTATAAAGATAAAAATATACTTTTCGGAAGTAAAATATAAACATGTATGTTAAAACTCCAAAGGCGTTATTTGGCATGGTTAAAAATAGACAAGAAGGGAGGTGTAATACTTCCATTTGAATAAATACTCCAACAACCAGCATATTGTAATCATTCATAACAACGACCTTTTTTATCAGAAATATAAAACTTAATTAAAAAGGTCAAAATAGCACATGCGTATTTTGTTTTTAAATAAAAATAAATTCATCATATAAATTATATACATCCTCTAAACATTATTAGTGCATTTTTATCCTAACATTTTATGAAAATCCAACCAAAACGTGGGTAAATTCACCAAAATTTCGCCCTGACAATTTTGCCTGTTATATAATGACGTCATAGAGGCCAGTCCCAATGTTACAACATTGCAAGCCCAACGTAGTTGTGCTTAGAAAATCACATGCCAGGTATTGAATATATTTCAGAATAAAAATGCCCAAAGTACATATAGATATTGTGGGGAATTTCACTTCTCTGAGAAGAACTGGCTCCGATATATTGCATTCCGTGCCGTCATAATGTGAGACAGATATTCCCTCTGCAAATAAATAAAACCCAAACGATTCCTTCATTGAATGACATCCTGTCATATTCAATTTATCTCTGATTATTAGTGCACGATTTTATATCCCAAAACGATTAAAACGGAAACTTTGGTGCATTCAGCCTTGGTTATGACAAGTATATTCATCATTATGCTTAGCATCTGATAATCTGCAAAAGTCTTCATTTGACCTCAACTGTCAATTTAATTAATAATGATGCTGAACTGATTCTTGATTCTTGATGTAAACAGACGCTATTCTTCAAGTGTCAATACTAACCTTCCGTCCTCAATTACGGTCTACCATCCGCTGACTGACCAATCAGACTTATACGTTTCAAAACGTAACTGATTGAGTGCTCAATATCGAGCTATGAAAGCGTAAAGAGTTAAACGAATAACTCGATTATTTCCTAAAAAGTATGAATGATGGGAATAATGCTTCTAGTGTGAAGTGTTTCTTGTTGAAATCAGCGAAAGGCGGTTACGCTGGGGAGGAGAGGGGAGCAAGTCCGATAAGATGACATGGACAAGCTCAGGCCAAGCTAAAACGATGGTAGAGAGCTATATGTGTACTCGAGTTCCACAAAACGCCCCATATTAAGCGTGATCCGTACGTCTGGCCTTAGACGTGCAATCCCGGATCTCTTTTACGAAGTATAGTAGAAATATATTCAAAATAAACCAAAACATTTCCGATATGATGTGTTGTAGAGAGATTTGTTCGCCCTTGCCGTAACCATGTAATTATCGTCCGATTTCACTGACCAGCTGTGTTTGTAAAACAATGGAACACATGATAAATGATCGCCTTGTTTGGTACCTAGAAACTGAAAAATAAAACTGGTTTCCGTAAAATAGAAGTATCATTGATCTTTTAGTCAGATTGGATTCCTATGTCAAGAATGCTTTCGCCAAGAATGAACATGTAGTGTCCATCTTTTTTTTTATTAGAAAAAGCCTATGATACTACATGGAAATACGAGATTCTAAAAGACCCTCATACTATGGGATGAAAGGGCCGTTTACCCATTTTCATATCCAACTTTTTGAATGATAGACAATTCCAAGCTCGGTTGGGTGCAACCATGTCCGATCATTTCGACCAAGATCAGGGTGTCCCACAGGGCAGTATTTTGTCTACTACTCTATTTAGTGTCAAGATCAACAGCTTTGAAGTTTTGAATAAATCAATTGATGGTTCACTCTTTGTAGACGATTTCAGCATTTCGTGCAGTGGAAAAAGTATAAACAATATTGAGAGAACATTACAACCTTTTCTGAATAGAATTCAGAAATGGTGTCTAGAAAAGTTAAGCTTGAAAGCTAAGTGTACGAAAGCTCTTGATTTGTTGAAAGTAGTTGCCAACAATAAGTGAGGAGGAGATAAAAAAAAACACTTATCCATTTATATCGATCAATTGTTCGTTCCAAACTTGATTATGGCTCTATTGCTCACAACGGTGCAAGCAAGTCAAATTTGGCAAAGCTAGATCCTATTCTCCATCAAGGACTAAGACTTTGTCTTGGAGCATTCAGAACATCCCCTAAGGAAAGCTTATATGCCGAAGCAAATGAATTTCCTGTAGAACTTCGAAGAATTAAACAATCTCTGCAATTTATCACAAAATTGCGATCAAATCACTCGAATCCTGCATATAACTGTGTTTTCAAACCTCAGTTCGTGGATCTCTATTTTGAAGAAACTCTCCATTATTCCACCTCTTGGAATTCGCATGAACCCACACATTGTAGCAGCTGGTATTAAGCTGTCAAATTTTACCTAACAAGCTCTTACCAATTCCACCATGGCAGTTAGCTCAACCAGAAGTAGATATTTCTCTAACGAAATATAAAAAGGCAGACACGAACCAGCTCTTGCATACACAAGAATTTGGTCTACTAAGAGAGAAATACAGATCGCATCAGGCTATTTATACAGATGGTTCTAAAGATGGTGAGGGAGTAGCATGCGCTGCTATCTTTAGTTCAAAAACTGAAACCTGTCGACTACCAGGTAAAAGTTCGATATTCACTGCAGAAGCAAAAGCTATATTGTTGGCTTTAGAAGGTATTGGGTCCACTAAAAGGGGGAAAAATATATCTTATTCTCAGATTCACTGTCACGCCTCGAAACGATTAAAAGTGGAACTTCGACTCATCCCACCATCTTGAGTATTCTACAACTACATGACTGTAGATTTGACCAACAGATCGCTATTGTGCTTTGTTTGTTGCCCAGTCACGTTGGCATCAAATAAATACTGAGGCTGATAGGATGACTAAGACAGCCCAAGATGATGAGGTTGATCCAATATAGCGATTTCAGACTATCAATCTGTACTTATGTGAGACGGTTATTTCAATCTTTATGGGATGCTTTGAATAAAAACAAATATAAGGAGTTAAAAAACCTGCAGGCTCTACTCATCTAAACAGCCAGAAACGTTCCGATCAAACCATGATCAGGCTATGTTGGATCGGCCATACACGATTAACTCACGAACATTTACTAAAAAAAGAGCCAGTCCCAAGGTGTAGTCCATGCCATGAAGATCTCACGGTGAAACATATTCTTATCGAATGCATAGATTTTAAGATCGTAAGCGATGCTTTTTATCGAGCGACTATTTTGGAAGATCTTTTCAGCCGGGTGAGGGAGTGTTACATCTTGGGTTATTTGAGAGAAATCGATTTGTTGTTTTAATGTGTGTATGTTTTAATGCGTTGGATTACTAAGTTATTGGCTTGAGTACTTAGAATTTTGTTTGATCGTCGCTATATAGCTGAAATATTGCACGCACCATTAAACCGTAATTCTCTATATCTCTCTCTTTCATGTTCGCGATTTTGAAAAAAATACATATACATATATTTGTGGCTATTACTGCTGTTTAAAGGGGATTTCCAGCTACTATAATCGGATATCTCCAGCAGATAAGTCATTCTGTACTAAAGCTACTGATCTACCACGCATGAGTGAGTTATATCGTATCACTTTGCTCGTCTGTGATTAGCAAAGCTCTTTTAAATGCATTACCCGCGTGATCAGTCTGGGAAGGTACTTTAGGTCACCAACCTAAAAATCAGCTTCAACAGCCATGTTCCTGCTATTAATCTTCTGACGTGGTACACTTGAATTGTGAAACTGGACTGAATATTTCCTGGCACCCTGCAATCGTCCGTAACACCATACTACCTATTTATTTGGGTTCATTTGTAAATTGAATACAGACCATGTGATATCATACGATTAATGTACAAGAACACTTTTACTTTTACTCATACTGACCAATTCTAAACATTGGTTAATGTTTAGGTTTTTATTTTGAATCAATAATCATTAAAATGTTATTATATCCATATCGTCTTTGCGAGAGGGAGCATTTTATTTCTGTCAGTAAGTCTGATATGGCTCCTATTTGTTGTCATCGGTGGAAATGAAAAACACAACAACAAATGCTGACACGACGTTACTCCCAAAAACGAAGTTTGGACAGATTACAAACATTCAATGTGGATATAAATCTTTAATTACATATACACCCGTGTTTTAGAGGGTTCATTTTTTGTTCAATTGACACGTGAATATTACCTCCAAGAGACATCATACAACTGGGATACAAAAAAACCCACCTCTGATAATAATAAACACTATGCAAAATGCTGAACTGTATATGCTAATGTTCAGAAGGATTGGATGATTTCATAAGTGAATTACGGCCATTGAAATACACAAACTCCCTTCTCTGGAAAGGAATACTTTTTTTCAATTTGATATTTGGATACGGCCCTTGAATGATGTCATACATTGAGATACAAAACGGAATCCTGATTGTATATAACTCTGGCGTAAATGCTAAATACAATAAAATAAATTTCAGACACTTATGGTTATTAATAAGAAAGATATGTCAATTTATTCACACATACTCACTTTTTCAGTTAGGTGATTTTTTTTTTTTTTTTTTTCAAATTGTTACGTCATAAACGATAATAGAAAAAACTTAACAGAAAAAGTTTGTGAAGTCAAGGATTAACAATTAAATATTTATTTACAATACTAAAATCATATAAAAATTAAGTAAGGTCAATACAACAAATAAATGTGAAATATAGTCTTACTGTTCAATGCTATGCCTATGTATTAGGAACTTCATGCTTCTCTCTCGAAAGCTAATGATTCTGCAGCAGACCCTGATAATATTCATTATCAATTTTTGGAACATCTACCGGAATCTTCTCTAGAAATTCTATTACGCATATTCAACGGACTTTGGACAAGAGTAGACTTTCCACCGTCATGGCATAATGCCATCCTTATACCAGTACCAAAGCCTGGCCGTAACCATACAGAACCTGGTAATTATCGTCCGATTTCACTGACTAGCTGTGTTTGTAAAACAATGGAGCGCATGCTAAATGATCGCCTTGTTTGGTACCTAGAAACTGAAAAGAAACTTACTGATATGGTGTCTAGAAAATGACTTCAAATTCTCCAGAGTTAAAACAAATTGTATACAATTTTGAAGAAAATATTTTCAGCACAAAGATCCAGTACTAACATTAGATGGAACTGAGATCAAAGTGGTAAAAGAGGGAAAATTCTTAGGATTTGTTTGACCACCGACTAACATTCAAATCGCATATAAACTGCTTGAAAGCTAAGTACACGAAAGCTCTTGATTTGTTGAAGGCAGTTGCCAACTACAAGTGGGGACGAGATCAGCAAACACTTCTCCATTTATATCGATCACTTGTTCGTTTCAAACCTGATTATGGCTCTATTGTTCACAACGGTGCAAGCAAGTCAAACTTGGGAAAGCTAGATCCTATTCTCCAACAAGGACTAAGACTTTGCCTTGGAGCGTTCAGAACATCCCCTAAAGAAAGCTTATATGTCGAAGCAGATGAGCTTCCTTTAGGACTTCGAAGAATTAAACTATCACTGCAATATATCACAAAATTGCGATCAAATCAATCGGATCCTGCATATAACTATGTTTTGAAACCTCAGTTCGTGGATCTTTATTTGAAGAAACCCTCCATTATTCCACCACTTGGAATTCGTATGAAACCACACATTGTAGCAGCTGGTATAAAACTTAGTCAAATATTACCTAACAAGCTCTTACCAATTCCACCATGGCAGTTAGCTCAACCAGACGTAGATATTTCTCTAGCGAAATATAAAAAAGCAGACACGATCCAGCTCTTGTATACACAAGAATTTGGTCTACTGAGAGAGAAATATAGATGGCACCAGGCTATTTATACAGATGGTTCTAAAGATGGTGAGAGAGTACTTAGAATTTTGTTTTGACGTGCAAATCTCTCCACAGTCCGTGCCGACGCGCAGAAATTGCGTTTCTGCATTTTGACAGTCTAACACCGCTCAGGCGTTTAGAGTTCGAGCAAATGTCCAATGTCCGACAGTACAATCACGTAGATAACACAGCGCCAAAAGTCAATTCACAGGAATATACAATCCAGCCGTCCGTAATTTCAGACAAAGGTAAGACAGTATAATGCACCCACATAAAGCCAGTATGAATTTCCTCCAGAATGACTGACTGTCGGGCTATTTATACTCTATGTGGTATTCCAGTACATTCTACCAAATCATGAAGCCTCTCGAATATGCATTACGTCATCATCTGGCCTAGATGCAATTGATAATAATCTTCTAGAAAGATCGAGGTGATTAACCCACGTAAACATGCTGTCATATATACGTCATATATTCTAGAAGCATCCTGTCTAATAATAGATTACAATACCATGACAAAATAAGATTTGAGATTTACCCCCCTAATTTTACCATAGGATTCGAATACAACTACTATCTTTTGTATTAAAAAACTGCGCTACGTAGCGCTGAACAATAAATAATGAAATTTAGATAGATGGTATCAGTGTTAAGAGATATATAGCAATCCAAATACATAT
>JAVTVY010029324.1:0-12710 GCA_036873755.1 Hanleya hanleyi
AAGTTAGGAATATTTACATTATCGTAGTTGAGGTCACGTTACTATTACAAAAAACATTGATTGCATGTAGATGGGAAAGATTATGGTTTGTCGAGACAAAAAAATCCTTGCGATAGGTTACAAATTTGACCCATAAGGTGCTTGAAAGTGCTTAAATTTGTTTTTATTTTGGTCCTTGAAAGTCCTGGAAAATGATTTCAAAATAAGTGTGGGAACCCTGGAAGTGTTAACTCTGTCATTTGATTGGTTAACTGGGCCAAACTCGACAAAGAGGAAGTGCCAATCTTGGAATTTGATTTGATAGTTGGTATTGTGCAAGTGAAGTCGCCCAATGGCCATTCAATATGGTCAATCTAGAACTGATCTCAGTGCTGTGTTACAACAGATTCTAGTAGGTGGTATTGATTTGAGCTGTTCTCATTCTATGGGCGTATTGATTCCAGTCCTTCGAAACAGGTGATATTGTTTACGTGCAGTTGTAGGACGTACATGTAAACACCTGGCTATGTTGGCAGACTCTCCTATTGTCACCTTAATAGACATCTTCAGTGTGGCTGGTTCACCTGTAATATTAGACTTGTCTCAGTGCTGTGTTACAGAGATTATTGCCTTATGTCGGAAATATTGGGTGGGTTGTTTTTAAATTAATGTAGGCTGACATGGTATAGAGATAAAGGCCCAGAGTTTGCGCCAGCCGGAGCCCTGGGGGCTGTCGTGACAGAGACTGACCCGCTCTCACCCCCACCTTTGTTATAACCTGACTGTATTGTTATGTAGCTTCCATACCTCGCGTGCACCTGCCCAGAACTCCACTCCGGACTCCTCAATGTACTGTGACAGTACTCATTACCTGCACAGGTTTCGGCTATGTCCTCTTTTAATTCAATCACGGGAATGGTAGCTTTCAAATTGACCTCATTAATTAAAAATTAGGAAATAACTAGTTCTGAATTAACGCAAAACATTTTATGGATAACCACTTAATCTTAAGTTCGGAGAAGCGACGACATCTCGGCAGATACTACTAGTACCTTTATCAAGCTGGCTCAGAGTTAGGCGCTATTTATTGAAAGTTTGCTTCTCTGCAATACATTTATTTTCCGTAAAATCATGCCCTATATTTGTATGGCATTCAAAGATCTCAATTCTGAATTGTTCTGAAATCAAATTGTAGAATTGTCTCATTTTGAATATAGTGAATAAAACACAAATTTACCGGGTATAGGATAGATGCATATCTGGATCAATGTATGAAGAAAAGGTCAAATTTATTACTCTACTTTCTGCCATTACAGTTATCACAGAACTCTAATGTATCTGGTAGGCATTCTTTTTACTTAATTCCACGTAATAAGTAAGGAGATTATGATGTGTGACAAGGCAGAAAAAAAACTATGCCCCATTGTTGATTGTGTTAGCCATTGTACATTGTACCTGGTTAATAGGATATTGTGGTTTAGTGTCTGGGAAAGGTAAAGAAGTTTTTAGTCCTAATACCAGTTGGTCCATTATTCACAAGACCAACTGTTATTACAATATTACAGTTTTAAAGATAATCTTGTGCTACAATGAATATAGTTGTTTTCTGAACACCATCCTGCCACCCCTTTGGTATGATTATGGCACGACCCAATACGGACTCACCTGAGTTTTTTTCAGGTTAGTCCATTAGTATTGAAGTGTATTGTGTATAGATTGACTGACAGTATGTAACTAGCACCTGGTTTTTAAGTATGTTATGGTCCACTGGATCTGGCCTCAGTTAACTTCCCATATCATTGCTCAGGTCGCTTGCAAAGTAAATTTTCCAGCAGCATGACATACTAACATTATGAACACGGTGTGATCGAGGAGCTGCCGACCGGTGTATCCGTACAAAAAATTATCATCATAACCGTCTTGGGACTCGGTCAGCCGTTAACACGTTGGCTCTCCTTGTACATTTCAGAACTCCCTCGTGGGACCATCAGTTGGGATCAGTAAACTGCAATAGGATCGTCGTGGTAAATCGTTGATCTCGTGTGGGCCCTTACTGTCCCGTTTTGACACTGGATCATCACCATTACCTGTTGAAGTGACAAGAGGTGTGCCTTCAAACTTCAAATTTCTTGGGACAATTTTTACCTGGATTTATGCTTTAGAAGTACCTTCTGGACATCAGCTGATAGTAAACATCCCACACACAGGTAAGTTGAAGTTTGATAGTTTGATCATTTATATTTTATTGTCTAAATTGATTTGATGGCAGACAGGATAGTCACAATCTAATATGGTATGATTAATGCCCCAATTCCCAAAGAATAATGGTGAACATTCATTATGCACAGCTGTGCCAGACTGGGACAGGACGTTCTTGGAAACCGAATTTCTCCATGCATTTCTCCATGGGTGTGGTCACTGAATTCTGACTTGAGAATGTTAAACTTCAACTTCACACTGGTACATGTATCGAGTCTGTGCAAAATTTGGTGTTCAAGTTTAGAACACAGTTATACATGAAACAACATGTAGAAAATACAAACTTTTTTCACTGGAAACCCGGCCCCCTCTCACACTATTTTTTTTTTTTTTTTATGAAATAATTTTGATGCCCATTCTATCAAGTTACATGTAGCTGACTTTTTTCCTATCGTCATTAAATCTGTTGTATCCATGTTCATTTTGCAATTTTGTCGGGCTTCTTTCCGACAAAAAAATGCCTTTGACAACTTAGATGTTGACACCAGTAGGTATTTAAAACATGGTCAATTTGTATTTTTGTCTGTAACTTCAACAAATACACAAACAATGTAGAAGATAAACATGGAATATGTTTGTTAGTTTGCCTGGTGAACAAGCTACGGGTTAATATAATATTAAACCAGTGTGAAGAGTACTCATTTTGTTTATATTGGTCTGCAAACATGTTTACACAGGTTTACCTGTTTGTGACATATTGAACGTATTGATTTCATTAATTGGGAGTAAACAAGCTCCCAGCATTAGTTGTTCAGGCTAGCTACATGTACATGGATTGTATCATGCCTGTAGTCCACTGGATATTCTGTGGAGTACAAGCTCAGGTATATCGGCCTGTGTGACTGGAGTCTGTAAATCTTAACAATTTGCAATATGTTTTGGGACAAATCTTCATCGTAATAAAAATTCAATTGCCCACTAGTTTGTGGACAAAATTAAATCGGTCGTTGTAATATAGATTGGATACTCTTCAAAATCATAAAAATAACCCAGATTACTGGACGGTTTACATGATTTTGGACCATTAATTATCAACATTCTGTTCTAATAAATTTGGTCACCCCCTGATTTCATGATGAGAAAGTTCGCTTTCTGTGATTCAGTGTTTGAGAGCATTCAAGTACCGATATCGAGAATCAAGAAATCTCAGTGCATGTAATGCTTGAAATGTGCTTGAAAGTCCTGAAATTAAAGTTGATTTAGGTCTTTGAAAATCCTGGAAGAATGAGAACCCTGTAAATACTACTCAAATAGCAAGGGTGTCCTTAGCGGGGAGTCGTTAGGTCTGCGAATGACCCTCTCACCGCCCAACCGTATGTTATTTTCCTATGTTGTACAGCACAATCCTGGGCCCTCTAAGTAAGCATAGGAAACGACCCCCTCTCAAAAACTCCTGGCGACACCCATGAATAGTGATAGGGAATGAAAATTTCCATTCACCACATTTGTCTGCCTCGATTTGTTTTAACTCTATGTCCCATGATGAAGCCGCTTTCTGAACCATGGAGTGGATGCTGGGCTGCCCTATGGACCCTTTCAATAGATTGTTCACCTGCAATTTACTGTCACACACAAAACAGTACTGTGGAGCCACAGGTAACAACTATATATGAAACAGCATATTTAATACTGCTTGACATAATTGCTAACGAATTAATCTTATGAATTGATTCAGGGTTAGATCTAGGGTCTCACAGCGTCCGTAAAACGGACACAGGTACAAAATCAAATGAATTAAAAATGAATATGTTTTTGCAAAATATCAAATGATTTTTTTCAAAAATCAAATGATGATTTTTTACGATGTTTGAAAGCCGTAAACCTGGACGAGTGTGTGTCAACTCGCGTTAGACAACTTATGGCAAGGGAGACAACTATGTATCTATCCGTTGATAAGCTTGGCCACTGGGGGCGCGATAGTTTTCGTTCTCCAGGCAGAGGTCTATACTATGAATGAAGTCGGAAATATGTACGTCTGCGAGTGTCTGGAGAGCTAGGCAGCGTGTGCGTTCTCGCGTTGTCCGTCATGGTGGGACAGAAAGTTTGGTCTGGGGGAAAATACGAAGGGTAGCGGCCGCACAAGAGGATGCGGTGTGTTGGCTGGACATTTGAAAAAAACTAAACTAAAGGAAGATGAAGGGTCTGACTGCCACAAAGTCGACGTTCTCTTTGCTCGATGCTGTGCTGCCGGTATTGAAAACACAGGTCAAGCAGATGTTGAACACGACATGGAAAATGATGCAGGCATCGAAGCTGGGACAAATTATGTTCAACCCGTTGAGGCAGTCGAGGTGGGAAGAGAATCAGCTTCGAATGATATACAGCATGGTATAAAAATACTGTACAGAGGAATCTATTCAATAGAAATTTTGAAAGCAGCAGCTGTAAATAATTTTAAGAGCAGATGATCTGAGCGACAAGACATGCATCAAGGGTCCCAGAGTTTCTCGGCGCCTAGACGGCCCCTGAGCCCTAGTCTAATCAGCAAAAAGGTTAGTTGTTATTAGTTTAGTCAAAGTTGACATCATGGTATAGTATCAATCTGACAGCACGTGGAAGTAAATGATCTGGAAATTCATGCAGCAAGTCCCTGCTCAATTTTGTCATTTTGAAACACAAGCAAGATCAGCCTGAATGTGGTGAAAATTTGGAAAAAAAGAAGTAAATTGTTCATTATCTACAGGTATCTGACAAGACATTTAAATAGCCAGAAATGGGCTCGAATGCTCCTGAGAGCATCTAAGACCCCAGAGCTTCCAGCCTGTAAGCTAAGACTCGCTGCGCTCGGCATTATTTTTTTCAAATAAGGACACTACTTCAAATTCCTGGATATAACCCTGTTATTAATTTGTTTGAGACATCAAATGGCGTCGTTATGGAATGGAATGGGGTGCCAAATGGCGTAATGATAGCAACCTTCTATGGGGCAAAGAGTTTTTAACATCCCATGATAGACAATTCTCTGTCAACATAACTGGCTTGATTCATCAGATGTCGCAATAGAACGCTGACGGTATTTGTCGAGGGAAAAGTGCCCACAAATACCAGACCAAGAACAAGTAAAATCTTGTACTGTCATTGGTGATATACACAGCCTTTATCTGTGATATTCAAACTCTTTTAATTTGCATATCTGTAACATTACCGGCATATGAAATACATAAATATATACAAAGGTTAAAGTTGATGGTTTAGCCATGTACATGTATACATGTAACTTATTGCCAGGTGAACGGTTAGGCACCAGTCAGATCCATTCTTGTACAGTAGACTATAAGTAACGCTAATCAATTATACAGCCCTTCAGATATCCTTACTAAATTACTTACAGCTACTCATTAGTCCCAAAGATAGATTATTAAAGCCATAGCTGTAAGCTAAGTCCTGACATGTTCCACAAATCTATCTACACTGGCATGGCCGTCAGGTAAATGTGATCCAGGGTTAAAGGTTTCTTTCTGTTAAATTTATATATACTGTAAATCGTTAATCTGTTTAAACTCCCCCCAAGGCCCGTCTAAGGACTCCAGTTCAAATTCTCGAAATAAATATACATTTTTTTTTAAGGATTCCCCAAGGCATGTACAAAATTAACAGCACATGTTCGTGTATGCACATATTCTTTGCGTTGTTGGTGATGTTCAGTTTGTGAACATATAGTTTGTTCATTTCGAATACAGGGCATTTTCCCCAATGGCCCTTTTCCCCAAGGCCATTTTCTCCATGGGCATTTTCCCCAGTGGCCCATTTCCCCACCCCATTGATGGAAAATGCTTGACTTATTTCTGAAAAAATCTTAAGCATTTTCCATCAATATTATAGGGTGGGGAAAAGGGCCACTGGGGAAAAAGGCCACTGGGGAAAAAGGCCACCGGGGAAAAAGGCCGTACATCATACATTTCAGCCCTTACATAATACTACATGTAGTAAAACAAATCAGCTACCGATAGATTTATAGATAACAATTTTTCATTCAGCATGCTATAATCATAGATTTGTAGACTTTGATAATATGAACATTTTTCTGATACAGTGCAAATGAACAGTAGGTCACATGACCTTATCTAATTTGACTAGAACCTGGTATCCTACCTGACACATCTCCCTACTTCGTAATTTACCCTTTATCTTACGGGCCACCATGGCACTCATGTAATGTCTCTCACATTTCGAGGTGAACATGATTTTCGGTAATTATATCGAAGCCAATGTTTTTCAGAACAGTAAAATTTCTCACAGTATCTGTATATAATTTGTGATCTACATGTATTCAGAATGGATGAAAATCTCTAATACCTCGCATACATGTTATTATCAAAGCTCAATATATGTCCGGCTTGCAGTGTTGTAACATTAAGACTGACCTCTATGATGCGCAAGTCAATATGCAAAATTGCCAGGTCAAAATTCATTTTGGTGAATTTGACCCACGTTTTGGTTGGATTCATATAAAATTTCAGGATAAAAATGCACAAATATTATTCAGACGATGAGTGAAATTTCATGGCTCTGAGAAAAATTGGCTCCAATATATTTCCAAAAAAAGGCAAAGCCTTATGTTATCAGGCCTTGTTACATAAATCAGGCCTTGTTACATGTATCAGGCCTCGTTACATGTATCAGGCCTTATTACAGTTATCAGGCCTCGTTACATGTATCAGGCCTTATTACAGTTATCAGGCCGCGTTACATGTATCAGGCCTCGTTACATGTATCAGGCCTTATTACAGTTATCAGGCCGCGTTACATGTATCAGGCCTTATTACAGTTATCAGGCCTCGTTACATGTATCAGGCCTTTTACAGTTATCAGGCCTTTTACAGTTATCAGGCCTTATTACAGTTATCGGGCCTTATTACAGTTATCAGGCCTTATTACAGTTATCAGGCCTTGTTACAGTTATCAGGCCTTGTTACAGTGATCAGGCCTTATTACAGTTATCAGGCCGTGTTACAGTTATCAGGCCTCGTTACATGTATCAGGCCTTGTTACAGTTATCAGGCCTTATTACAGTTATCAGGCCTTGTTACAGTTATCAGGCCTTATTACAGTTATCAGGCCTTGTTACTGTTATCAGGCCTTACTACAGTTATCAGGCCTTATTACAGTTATCAGGCCTTGTTACAGTTATCAGGCCTTGTTACAGTTATCAGGCCTTATTACATGTATCAGGCCTTGTTGCAGTTATCAGGCCTTATTACATGTATCAGGCCTTGTTACAGTTATCAGGCCTTGTTACATGTATCAGGCCTTGTTACAGTTATCAGGCCTTATTACATGTATCAGGCCTTGTTACAGTTATCAGGCCTTGTTACATGTATCAGGCCTTATTACAGTTATCAGGCCTTGTTACATGTATCAGGCCTTGTTACATGTTTCAGGCCTTATTACATGTATCAGGCCTTGTTACAGTTATCAGGCCTTGTTACATGTATCAGGCCTTGTTACATGTTTCAGGCCTTATTACATGTATCAGGCCTTGTTACAGTTATCAGGCCTTGTTACATGTATCAGGCCTTATTACAGTTATCAGGCCTTGTTACAGTTATCAGGCCTTGTTACATGTATCAGGCCTTGTTACATGTATCAGGCCTTGTTACATGTTTCAGGCCTTGTTACATGTATCAGACTTTGTTACATGTATCACATCTGTGGCACATCTCATGTCTGAGCTTTTTTGCTCTCGATTTATCAGGTTTTTTTATATTTTTATTTTTTATAAAGCAAATCATTTACTGATATATTATATACTTAATCTACATGCTTAGTATGAACATAGACTTGGATAATATGAACAATTCTTGATATGGTACAAATGAAATGTTCAGTAGCTCATGTTCCCCTACCTACCGTACGGTAAGTTCCCTAATTATTCGTGACCGGAAGTGAATATCGCAGTCGTGAAAAACTGACCACTTCCGAATAGTTTGTGCAGGTCAGTTCAGAAAAACGGACGTTTTCGTAAATTAGAGTCCCCATATTAAATGCCCATACTGTTCGACAATGAAAGGTCACAATACGTCGACTGGTGTTTCTTTAATTTTGTGATATTTACTCCAGACAGCATTCTTAAATGATATAAGATCGACAACCACGAGACATTCACTGTACATGTACTTTGTGTGTAGAATGACGCCTAATATACTTCGGCGAAGTTCAGTGGTACGAACACGTGTGGTCGAGGGGAAACCCCGAAGCAAAACCCGGGAAATGTTTGTTGTGCGTTTAGATTTGTCCGGCAATAATTCGCAATTGATCAAAGGATAAATAAAGCATTCTTTCTGCTCTTTAACCATTAAATTAGGTTCGAATAATTGACTGCAATGATCGGCTGACAATGAAGAGATAAGTTTCATCGGACGCCCGGCCAATTCAAAATCACAAATTCGCGTATATCCTTTTATTAGTACATACGGGACAAGGGCCTATTCTGTCACTTAAGACATTCTGATATTTTCTTTATTTTCTCTTCAGGACATGCTTGAACTCTTGCAGAATTTTTCCACGGCCGAGAAGACCAGGCACAACTATCCCAGTGACGCCAATGATGTTTACGTGAAAATATATAACGATCTAATGAAGAAACACAGATTACGTTATTTTAAGATTGAGAATCAAACCTAATAATTTCTTGATTGCTCTTCATAGGGAAATATTGTGGAAGGGCTTTTCAAACTGTTTATGTCAATGAAACGAACAGCAAATTACGCAAGCGCCCGACACTATCTGAAGACCCATATCAGGGCCAACTCGACTGAGACTCATATCAGGGCCAACTCGTTTGAGACGATATACAATCGTTCCAGCTGGAACGAGCTCATCCCGCCATGAATAGCGGCTAAACGAAAGACCTGAATTGCTTGCCCATTCTAACAATTCACTGTATCCCTTCAATCCTTTATTAACAAATGTATGAAAACACTTTCATAGAATTAGGTGGGGTCTGTAGACATGGAAGAATGAAAGTTTCAACATGCCACGTGTTGGTTGTACACTTTCCCGCCATACGGAGTTGCAATCACGTGATCAATCAGAGTTAGATGCAGGGTCTCACAGCGTCCTTAAAAAGGACACAACTATAAAATCAAATGACCATTTTCCCACAAAATCAAATGACTTTATTTCAGAAAACTCATAGATTAAAGTGAATATCAGGGGCAAAAGGCACAGTAGTTTGTGTAAAACACTCAAAGAACACAAACTGACAATGTTTTGGCATGTTCCACACCATTTTAGTGATATTAGCCATTTTGCAAAATTGTTTTTTTTTCAAATAACGACAAAGCTATTTTCAAACAAGGACTTTGGTGAAAATCCTGCATCTAACCCTGTCAATACTTGGGTAGCATGGCACGTAGGCCAAACTTTCGCTTGTACACGGTTCCCGCTTCATAATATATTCAGCCAACACAACCTCAATATATTATGCCTTCGTAACAGTGAGAGCACGACTCATGAAAAATATAAAAAAAATGGTTCAATCTGTTTCAGATGTAAATGTATTCTGGAATATTTCTGACGGAAGACAGATCGATAAATGATGGTGACGAAACAGCTAAATGTACAACCGTGTTTTATCTGATATTACCTCAGGGGTTCAGCAAAATTAATTCACATTTCAGACAGTATAATTTAGAGAATAAGTAGACAGAAAACCTATTAGTTTATTCCATCTTTTTATTTTTTTAACTTTTAATCTCAACCCACTATTCCGACCTCCGCTTCAGTTGCTATCAAATTACCGCCTATGATCTCGGCTATCTTACGTAAACGTCTCTTCCGACATTCAACTTTTGTGTCAATAATCAAGTCAGAAGTATAGTAATATCTTCACTAATAGTGTAAAAAACTCACTCAAAAATTCTAATTTTCAAGGACTTTCAAGGCCATTAATTTTCAATATAAAAATTATGCACTTTTACAAACTTTTAATGACACATGCGAACCACGAAACAATGACACCGTGCACGATGACGCCGTTCCACGCTTTTTACGGCTATGAAGATTCCGATGCAGCCATATGTCACGGTTAATCCTGCACGTCACAGCTTTCCTTTCATGATAATTCTCTGAATAATATCCTCGTTTCTATTTTATCCAGGGGTGATTGAAGAGAATAAGTCTGTACTATTGCTTGCTCCTGAAAAGTTGAATACAAGAGCGCAAACTTCTTTCGGTATATGCATCACCGCGAATTCCACGGCCGTAAAATATTCTGAATCGCCGCGTTCATTGGAAATGATACGTTTCTAAATTATTTTTGTCTGAACAGTACAAAATATGTTTTCAGTATCATAGCTGGGAATCTCAACATTCGTGTCTTCGGAAAAAAAATCCGAAGTCGGACCCAAACAAGCGCGTTTCTGGTTTTAGGGTGAGGCGCACATGGCATACAGTCGCCAAAATTAATGCAACTTGTGGTTGGGGTTGATCGTAAATCTCTACCCCGTGACTACGAACATCCGTGGTTCAAATGTCCGGTCAAACGTCAGCATTATATTTCTTTAAGACCGAATGAAACGTAACTTCCAGTTCGCGAATACTTAGGGAACTTACGTGTCACATCTCATCTTCGTGTACTCTGCCCTCATCTATGAGGTCACTGTGGCACATTTGATCTGTGGCACATCTCATGTCTTAGTTGCCTTATCTAAGGTCATTTATACATGGATGAACTCCTTACCCCTTTACCTAGACACCCCAGGACAGAGCCGACTCCCCTTTGATCTGCCCTATCCTTGGAGAATACCTTCTTATCCAGTGTGTAATTATAGTGGCATGACAAGGCGTGACAAGAGTATGATATAATTATATGCGCTGCCTGAAGCGCTACTGTTGGTCTCAGTCAGTACTTTGACGGATATCTACATGTTAGTTATCCTACTTTGCTGGTGTCCGTGTCCATCACTGCTGTGTCAGTGTCCGAGTCCATCTGATTAACACACTTAGCTTGCAGTGATGCTATGTGTGTGTCTATAGATAAAGGCTTTAAGTTATTTAAAAATATACTGTGATGTATCTTTTTATTCATTAAAAGCAAAAATATTAAGACCATAATCCTTGCTCTCATCTTTTTAAAGTTACTGGAGCAAGGCAATGGCCCCAGGTTTGGTATTCATTCATTTGAACCGCTCGACTGGGTCTGGTTTGATTCTATCATTATCAATAGTAGGACACCATGCATAGGTATACTATTTCACAAGTACCTGATAAGGGTGGTAAAACAAGAAAAGAAAAAAAATGTACTTTTCTTTTGTGAAGACTATCAACACATTAAACCAGTATTATTGTGACATACATGTAGTCCAGATCGTAGATATTTTGAAGGGTGACCAGGTCTGACCGATATGGATCTGTTGTTGTTGTATCAGCCTCACTATGACATGATTTTCAGAGTACAAGTAACTTTTAGGTTTATCAGAAGAATTAACTCCGAAGAATTGAAGAATTGAGGCTTTCAGTTTCAGCTGAGTTGGTGAAGGCTTTTGAAGGATCCGCTGAAAGCTTTGCAGTGTGTGAAACAGGAAAACAAATTCTAGTTGCTCATGGGGAAGTACGGGCAACCAACACATCCAAATGCATTGCAATTCAAGCGGAATTAGGTTGCCCAAAGGAAATTTTGGTTGCCCCGGGCAAGAGGTCAAAGGGCTATTTCACACCTTGCTTTGCAGAACAGACTTTCAGTTTACCTAAAGAAGACATTTTGAGAAACTGAATGTGGCTTTTGAAGGTCCTGAAGAAGGCTTTTGAAGGATTTGAAGACAGCTTGTAGAGGGTCTGATGATGGCTTTCAGAGGGTCTTGAGCTGAAGATTGCTTTCAGAGGGTCTGATCTGAAGATGGCTTTCAGAGGGTCTGAATATGGCTTTCAGAGGGTCTGAATCGTAATAAATTAATATCCTATCCATGCTCCCCAATCGTACATGTCGCTATTGTCGTAGAGAGGTGCGCCCTGCCTAGCGACACCCAGAACAATATAGAGCTAAAATATCCCCCATTAAAATCCTCCCTCCACTCCAACCCGAATTCTTAATGTACGTCTCGTTCATTCAAAGTCCCATCCCAATCTGGCAATCTCAGAGCATGCACGAAGATTCCCGAAGTTCAAGCTTAGGGCCTAAACCGGTTTGGAGAAGTTATATTCGGAAACAGCCTGGATGAGGCAATCTCCTGGCATGTACGATTTATTTCATCGTAACAGGGCTAGCAGTTTGGAGCATAAAGCTACCTCTGCAACACTATATAGGATCTTACATATTTCAATTGAATTTGGTGCTCTGAGCGCCGGCCCATGCAATGAATATTTAATAGCATCTAGACTAATTCACGTGCAGTCAGGGAGGGGAGATAGGGCCACCGTCTCCATTTACCCCAATGTTTACACCAAATTACAAGCGTCTAGTCCGTCATTCATAATCCAGCCGTCGTCCATTAGAGAATATCCGCGTCCATAATCCAAAGACCTATTCCATT
>JAVTVY010029325.1:0-12055 GCA_036873755.1 Hanleya hanleyi
ACCTGTTGTACTGGTAATATGGTCTTAAATTTGTGACAGACTTGTTGTCATTTAATACAGACTTGTGAAATAATTTTATAGAATAGGTTGGAAAAATACCTTCATTGAGGAATTATATATATCTTGATCGAGGTATAGGACAAATTCAATAAAGTATTAATTTCATGGAAAGCCAAGCCTTTAAGGTTGACCAAAAAAATTTTGAAAGTGAACAGCCATGATTCACTCATGTTTACAAATTGCCATCCTAAAATCTTATCAAATTTAAGTTATCAGGTACTCTGCTAATAGAATGCCTACATAAAATCTAATCTTCCGAGGTTAAGGCCATCCACAATAATATTTGTGTTTTCAGTAACCAACTTTAGAAATATTGGGTAGGTAGGCAGGAATTTTTTTTTTCTTTTATTTTTTTTTTACTTTATTGTTTACAATTTCATGGAGTACTACTGAATAATATAGAAATAAAATAAAATGTCCACACAATTGTTTTTTTAACTGCAAAATGTATGGGTAGGTAGGGTTACTGGAAACAATAATATTATTTTGGATGGAATAACCTTGTCATTATGCTATCTAGCATCTGGTCAACTTCATACATGTTTATCGAAGTAATTTTTGCATATCTCTTTTCTAATTGTACCCTCCCCTCAGTAATGTTGAGAGGGAGTGATGGTGCAAATGGGCAGCTATGCGGATTTGATATTTTTGTAACATCAAAAATGTCTTTCCAGGATCATGGGAAATTGTTGACTGCCTCTCTGTTGCAGGTAGCCTATCTTTATATAGTATGATTTTTTTTAAAATTTGGTGCTAATGTTGAACTATGAAATAGGTCATTGGATTACGCTTGTAATTTCCTTTTTCTTCACCATGAAAAGTCAAGTTTCACCTAAGTGAAAGGACTAAGTGATCATTTATTTCACTTTTATTTTTCAGGTGGTTTAAACTGGAAATCGATTGAATATTCTGAGATTTTGTTTGGTGGGAGAAAAACCTCAAATTTGATCGTGGTACAATGTAAGTACATACATGTTATTGTACAATGTATAAAGTATGCTGTTGTGGCAGTTGACAATCAGCTATTCCCCCCTGACAGCATAATAGCAATGAACAGACTTGGAACATGTGAGCAGCTCCTGGCAGCAATATGTGTATAGTGAAATCCCATTTGTCAACATGGGAAAGTATTTTTAACTACATGTATTGGTAATTGACATATTCCCACATATTAATAAAGCATGGGACCAATGAGATTTTACAACCCACAGATTGCTTCAAGAAAAGGCTGACTAAATTATCACCTTATGCTGGAGCTGCTCTTATTCCAGTTTACAAGATACCATTGTTGTTGAATAGGAGACACTGGGTCATACACCTGGTAATGAATTACATGTAGAAGCCATTTCTCATTTCTCAAAGGGGCCCTTGGCGGCCGAGTTGTCCAAGGCGCTTCGCTGGGGACCGTTAGCCTAGCACCGCTGAACTGGCATGGGTTCAAGTTCAGCTGGTACATCCATGTTTGTCAGTTACGGGGAGGGGCGGTGGTTCTCTTCGGGTACTCCGGCTTCCTCCACCAACCAAATTGACCGTCACCATATGAGTGAAACAAATTTGAGTGTGACATTAAGCCAAATTCCCCCCCCCCCCCGCCACAAACATTTCTCAATCTGACACATATTTATTTTCTCTAATTAATTGGGTCAAAGTATGTTCACTAATTATGATTTTCGGTTTCTACCATATTCTAGAGCAATTATCAGATTATGCTCATGATAATAAATTTACATGGTCACCATATGGTTCACCAATCAGGGGACTTTCAAATGTGATCAACATAGAACCATTTTGACCCACTCTCTGACATACAAGGTTGGTTCACCCATCATTAGTTTCTCATCACCATGTCTCATTAAATTCACATGTCAGTGTGGTTCCAAACCATACCCGTATTGAAAAATTTGAGTAGTGACATTGCCCCAAATATCATTGAAGGGTGACCGGTTCATTATTCCAATTACATTCTAACAATAAACCTTCAATTTTGTTTCTATTTTCAGAGCAAGCGAAATCGTTGTTCTTTGTGAGAAGACATTGACATATATTCTGACCTGCTGATGTTGGTTGCGAATTTCTTGAACTTGGATGTTGACCGATACTGATATTGTGAATTATAGAACATGAGTGCCCTGCATCATTCCATGGATGTGTGAAATGAGGACATGAAATGGTCACCCACCAGCTTCAAACGTGATGAGAATTACTATCAAAAACTTCAACTGTGGGCCAGTGACTCATCGCTGTATAGCTGAAAGACTTCTGAACGCAACATTAAACCTTAATTCTATCTTTCTATCTGCCCTTTCCGGATATGGACATCTAATTCAAAACAACCAGAGGGGATGAAATTTACAACACATAATGGCTGACAAAATTATTACAAATATGGAGTTTAGGTCATGGAAGCAATCCAAATAACCCAACAGATCTTCACTGTTGCAGACCCACTCTCTGTCATGGTATGGCTTTCTCAGGTTAACAAGGAATATGGATTGTGATTTTATCATTTACTAGTGTGTTCCATTGTCAGATACACCCTCAGATTGATTTACTTAGAAAAACTTGGTGTCAAGCTTGTTTGTGGATGACTCTCAACATTGTCCATTACCGAACAGAGTAGACCCATGATATCAGCTTCATACACAATGTTGTAATGTGTGCTTTTGAAGTAGTTGAATATCAAACATGCTTATACTATGATATCATACTGGATGCATTTTCCATTGCACTGGTCTACAGATGAACACTTTCTGTGTCAATCATAGTTAATGAAGACTGAATGTGGAAATCAGTCAGAAGGTGTTACACTGACATCAGAAGCTACAGCCAGCTAATATGGAATAGGGCAATTCCATGGTAACTTCTGTTACACTTTAGCCAGAACCTTTATGCTAACACCAGATTTTTAAAACTATGAATTGCATCCAGATCCTTCCAATTTTTCAAGATACTAATGTTAATTGGTAAGTTTGTTTTCTACACAAACACAACAGTATGTTATCAATAATATTGACTTAATCTTCTTGCAAAGTTCAGTAACTGATGTTACAGTAAACGGACATACCCATGGAGGGTACTTTGTTTCTCTGAAAAACCTCTGAATACTATTCAGTTAATCTGGGAATTGAAAGTCTTTTCTTATAATAAAATGTCTGGATTGTGTATTGTCCCACTCATGAACAACTGATGCAACACCATTTTATTTCCACCTAGCTAAACATATAACTCATGTTACAGTAACTCCTGTTATGGTTTGTCCGAATGAAAGAAGAAACAATTCAATCTCCTGAAACATGTTTCTCTTGTGTCAAAAAAATGTCTCAAACAACATGAACAATGTAATAAAAGAACTGAATAAAATCTCAAATTCATCAACATGATTACTGGTCAATTCCATCAGAAATTCAAAACATAAATAGTATTGTCTGACTGTAAACATCATGAAGGCTACATGTATAATCTTATTAAAACTTCTAGGAACTGATAGTGGCCATGGCTATTTGTATACATCAGGTTGATTCAAGTTTCAAGATCATCTGCTCTTTGTAGTAGAATAACTCATCCTGCAGAAATGGCCATTGTCAATGATTCCCAGCAGCAGTGTACATCAAGAAACACTTCATCTGTATCCATGCCAAGAGTGGTCACCACACTGAGGAAACGGGCTCAGCCATACCAGTCCCCAGTCTCCCAATATCAGGATTGGCAGTGATTTGGTGCTCTACAGCAGCAGTATCCCTTGACAGGATGAACGAGACGAGTGCCCCATCTGTAATCTTAAGATGATGTACACTAGCTACTTGTTTTTACACATTTCGATGATATTATTAGTCATGACCCTCCATCCCACCAGTCAATACTTTCTTTTCCGGACCATATCTTGCTCACTATTTGATGAACATCTTCAATACTCACATGGAAGATGCTTAGTACCATACAGATGTGTACTGTCACATTTTCTTTACATGTTTCAATGGATTTTCACGGAGTTATGTCCCTTCATCCTGTCAGTAATTTTTTGTCCAGACCATGTCACTCACTACACCTTGTAGATGTGCACTGTCAGGTTTTTACAGGTTTCAATGAATTTCCACAGAGTTGTGTCCCTTTATGACATCAGTCAATAAGTTTTTGTTTGAACCAGATCTTGGTTGATATTTGACGGACAACTTCGAAGCTTAAATGGAAGATGCCTGTAGTACTGTACAGATATGAATGTCAGGTTATACACATTTCAATAATTATTCATGAGTTGTGAGTAATTGCAAGCAAATCGAATCAACTAGGTTGCTCATGTTACAGGACCCCATTTTGGTAACTCATGTTACGAAGTTCAGTAGCTTCATGAAACAAAATTGATGCTTGGATGAAATATTAATTCCACTGCTATAATTTCTTTCAGTGTGTCTCAAAGGCAGAAAAAAACGAACTGTGCAGACAAGAACTTCAATAATAATTTTCCATGAAAACTAAATACCGGTACTGTCCCTTTTCAGTAACTCAAGTTACAATAACTCAACACCAAAGATATGCTTCTTTAACCACCAGTTTTAGAATGACACTTCTCCAATAAAAAGTTTAAAACCATTTTGGTTCAGCTGGCTATAACCAGATGAACTCTAATCAGCAGTGAAATATCAGTAATTTGTACATTTTAAGGGTTGAAAATTTTGGTAGTCATTAAAACTGCCAAATTTTCAAAATCAAGCAGTAAATGAGTTTATCAGCACTTAACTGTGAACCTTGAAGGACCTACCCAGAATAATAAATGCATCATTTTGCCCACAGCTGAAATTTATTTTCGAAAGTTTTGTCTGTGATATCGTGGAATTGCACAATATCTCAATAACAAAAAATCATAGCAAGTTGAAATTTCATGCATTTTGTTTTGATGCAGTAGTATGCAAAACTAATCTACATTAGCTCAGTAAATTGGATTACTGGGTTACTGTGATGATATAATATCACGTCTGCCGTCAACAAGGAACTTCAGTGAGGAAAATGTTATAAAAGTGGCACTGGAACAGCTCTCTCACATGTGGTCACGATTGTGATTATGACTGAAATATTGCATATGTTAAACCCTACTCATTATGAAAGATCATTTGCCATTAACTTTATCCATTTTTGTATGGCCTATGATACAAACAGTTCTTACCTTGATACTGTTTGGCAAAATTCCATTTGCAATATAAAAAAAACATGTCATTCTGACTCTACCCCACCAACGCTTCACGTTGACACCTCCCACGACCCATTCGGACCAATAGTGGCCCATATCGGCCTCAAAATGTCTATTTCCATACCCTTTTCCCACAATTCCCTGCCTGCGCATGCGCAGAATTACGATATTTCTAACACGCATCCACCCCGGCGGATGCTCCCTCGCGTATACTTCACAATGATGCCTCATACGACTCCATCGGCCCATTAGTGGCCCACCTAGACCCCAAAACGTCTAGTTCCATACCCTTTTCCCACAATTCCCTGTCTGCGCATGCGCAGAATGTCGAAAACGAACGACCCACTAGTCCAGGTGGATGCCCCCTCACGTATGCTTCACATTGATACCGCACTCGACTCCATCGGCCCATTAGTGGCCCACCTAGACCCCAAAACGTCTATTTCCATACCCTTTTCCCACAATTCCCTGCCTGCGCATGCGCAGAATGTCAAACACGAACAACCCACTAGTCCAGGCAGATGCCCCATCACGTATGCTTCACATTGATACCTTACTCGACCCAATCGGCCCACTAGGGACTCCCCTAGACCCCAAAACGTAAAAACTTATATACCACAACTGGCAATATAGGTTACCCATTGGGCACAGGCAACATGGGGTAGGGGGTGGGAGAGACGATTGAATTATAATTATTTTCCACCAAAACAGTTTCTTTGCTTCCCAAAATATCAAACAATAATAAAAGTGTCCAACCCAAAAACAATTCGCATTTCGTTAACATACATGGTTCGGAATACCGACCCATTCACCTGCTAACTACCTATCAGTATACAAATGTCGCAAAACGTGAAACAGCTCAAATGTGCTGTTGTATATGGTTTTGCAACTCCAATATATCAAAAAGTAGCGCGGGACCCCCTAATTTTTATATTATTTTTCAATCCAATACCGCTCTGAGAAACCACAAATTCAGTATGGATAAAATGACATGGGTTTCAAGCATTCGAAGACTGCATTAATATGTAAATTATGTAATTTTACCATTATTTTCCCATTCATTCACTAGTGAAGATAGAGGAGAGATGGAAACTTCTCCTGACCTAAATATACAAAAAAGTAGTGCGGGACCCCCCATTTTTTATTTCATTTTTGAAATCTATACTAAATTTGGAACATATCAGTGAAGTTTGAACAAAATGACATGGATTTGATCCTACACCAAGGACCCACCTTAAGCTATCTTTGGCGAAACTTTTTGTTAATGAAGATTATTCGTAGTCTCAACCGAATGTTCACAAGACGGCCGAGTTTCCTTGGAGCGCAAACAAAAAATGATAGATAATCATTTACAGCATTCTTATTGAAGAAGTCAAATCTTCTATATATTTTTTTAATTACTTAGCCAGTAATTTAAACTGTAGAATAGATTGTGTTCTTGCCGTACACCGCCAGAGGGGAACTCTTTGAAAACAATTCAGTTTTAAGCGGTGACGGCTGTTAGCGCGCAATCCGGCAAGCGCGCCAACGGGAAGCCTTTGTTTACCACCGACATGCTCACAATGGTTCAGTGGTTTGACCGGACTATATTCTACCGGCGCGTGGCGGCAAGGGTCACATCATGGGGGGTGTAATAAGTCTTGGTGATTAGGCCAGCACGTTGGCGCGCTATCGATGCGTAAACGCTGTTCACTAATTGGAAGATTAAGCTGGTCTGAACTGTAGCTCAGTGATTAACAGGGGTCCATTTTTAATGTAAGAACAATGAGAACTAGAGGCCACAGCCACACTTGATCCCATCGGCCTAGTGTGAACTTGCCGTCCCTTTCACATGAGCAATATAAATCTCTGGTATAGACAGATGAAGGGCATTCAATAAGGGGAAACAGAAGTAGTTGGGGGAAAAACAGTCATGTTTATTTGTATGGAAAGTTGGCTAGAGACAACTAGATATAAAAGGGGCGGGCACCCACCAACCACCCGCTCTGATAAGAGGAGCATTAAAGTGGCTCTCAATTATGTGTAAGGAAATGTTCACATGTATTGTTGGTTAATGTAAAATGT
Source organism: Hanleya hanleyi (assembly GCA_036873755.1). Classification (NCBI taxonomy): domain Eukaryota; kingdom Metazoa; phylum Mollusca; class Polyplacophora; order Lepidopleurida; family Hanleyidae; genus Hanleya; species Hanleya hanleyi. The sequence goes on from JAVTVY010029325.1 coordinate 7,307, forward strand.
TAAAGGCATAGTACGATAGGCCCAGGTGTATTATACAGACAAGGGACATATTTACCAAATACAAAAACATGGGTCTGTGCCTGATAAATTGAAACCTTTTGGGGTTGCAATTATCCCAATATTGCAGACAACACACAAATTTCAGCTTCTGCCAAATTATATTGGAGATATATATGCTCAAAGACAATATATGAGGGTCGGGTGAGGGCTAGTTTGGGAGATAGAGGGTGCAGCTCGGCGACCTGGGGATGGGGACATGCTCTCCTTGAGGGTAGTGGTAGGTGTGCTGACATGAAAGCAATAGAAAGCTCCCTGTACATGAAACAACCACACTGACAACTGCATGCCATCATCTGGCAGTCCGAAAAAACACAAGGTGGAATTCAATTCAATTCAGGAAACTAATCATATACACAGTGTGCAACCAAACTTTAGGAACTCAGTTGTAATTAATATAGTAAGTTACAGGTGTGGACACAAATGGTTCCTGCAGAATTACAAGCGTCTAGTCCGTCATTCATAATCCAGCCGTCGTCCATTAGAGAATATCCGCGTCCATAATCCAAAGACCTATTCCATTTCCATATAGCAGTATTAGCACCAAATTCAAAAAGACAAAGTATACATAAACATAGGCTTGTTTCCTGCAAGAGAGAAGCGGTCAACAGTTTTCAATGATACCGGCAAGACATCATGATGTTCCAAAATATCAAATCCGTATCGCTGATCAGTATTCGTAATCCATAATATTCGTTATAGAGTCGTCATCTAAAAATGATGTACCTCAGCCACGCTTTGATTGTGACTGTTCATATGAGTACCATGAGGATCTTGAAGTACATGGGTTCATACGGCCCCTAGCCCGGGTTAAGCGGAATTAGACACAAGTTACGAAACGTAGCGCCATAGATCTTGCACGCTACGTTCGTATTTTGCTATCAGCATGCGATATGTATCGCCAAATTTGAGAAACTTTGGGTGGAGGCGCTTGGCGGAATAGCCCTGTTTTATAAGTTTCTGCAACAATGTTTGTGACGTTGATTAAAATCGTCACATTTAACACAGGATCTAGCAAATGCTACTAAGCGAGATATGTATACGCCATATGCAGGTCCCACTGGAATATTACTGTCCAGAAAGGGATAGTTTACGATGTCGAAATTGTAATCATCTCTTTTGTCATAAAGTCGACGAGAGAGAATGCCCGCTTCATTTTTATAGAGGTAGATATCTAAATAAGATGTGCCTGTAGGGCTATCTGTAGTTTCCTTCAAATCCAGTGAAGGTGGATATATATCCTTCACTGCGTCATTTATATAGCGATTATCCACAGCGAGAAGATCGTCTTTAGGGTAAATCATATGATGTGAGATACAATCATTTGATAGCAAAATTGATAGAAATGTTGTCCTTCATTTAAGATGACATGAATTTTGAAAAACAGGGGTTCAGTACTACGGGGATTTTCCCGCCAGTTATTTCATATTATACTTCTGAAATAAAATATGGTTCATGCAAAAGCTTCAGGGTAAATCATATGATGTGGAATAGAATGATTTCATAGCAAAATTTAAGGAAAGGTTGTCCTCCATTTAAGGCGACATGAAATTTAAAACTAATACGGTTCGGTACTGCGGGGGAATCCGCCAGTTATATCATACGAGTGCTCATTCACCCCCATGGGTTCATTCACCCCCATGGGTTAGTTTATAGGGATAGGGAGATCGCGTACCCTTTCTATACTACTCATCGCGCATGCTCAGTCGACCCATTCTACTGTAGGGTGCAAGCCTGGCCCATGGAATCTCAGGTTGCAAAAACCCCAGGTCTCTCGCCCCACCCTATCCCGCGCCACACCTATAGGGATAGGGAGATCGCGTGCCCTTACTATACTACTACTCATCGCGCATGCACAGTCGACCCATGTGGATATTTTTCATTATGTTGCCATGGAAACCACAAAAACCACCAAAATGTCCCAAATTTCAATAGGCTTGTGCTTTACCACCCAACAATGCAGTATACCAAATTTGAAGTCTCCAGCTGCAACGGTTCACCTTTTAGGGCGGTCACGTCGTTATATGGATATTTTTCGTTGTGTTGCCATGGAAACCACAAAAATCAACTAAATGTGCCCAATTTGTGCTTTACCACCCAACAATGCAGTATACCAAATTTGAAGACTCTAGCTGGAACGGTTCACCTTTTAGAGCGGTCACGCCAGCCAGCAGGACAGAGTGACGACATGACCCATCCGGCATATATGCCGATGGGATAAAAAGTAGAATGTAGTCTGTCTGGGTACAAATGGACTTGGGTATACTTACGAAAAATGACGAGACCAATAGCCAAGACGACTTGAGTTGTAACGAGTTTAACAGCTCTCAATATGCGACACGGTAATGACATGAAGGGAACAATGGATTCCACATAGAGCACCTCCTTGGCTTCAGCCAGGTCCTGTGCTCTCACCTCATCTGCTTTCATGGCTCTACAAACATCAAACTCAATTCAATTCCAATTCATCCAATTTTATTATGCATAACACCCCAATAATTATTTTGCAATCCACATCATGCTTACTTTACATGCCAGTGAGGATCCTGTTGGAGTAGACGATACCTTTAGACTTATTTCATATGCCATTGAGATGTGTAAGTAGATGATGCCGCTAGACTTACTTCATATGCCAGTGAGGATTATGTATGAGTAGATGATGCTGTTAGACTTACTTCATATGCCAGTGAGGATTATGTATGAGTAGACTGATCACAACATCTGTGTACATCGATCCCTAGAAAAAAAAGCAAATATAAATCATCAGTACAAAGCTAAAATTGCTCTTGCTTTAGATAAATGAGACCACTGAAGTTAAAACCTATATAGTGGCCATGGCCGTAAATGATCAAGTATCCATTCAGGTGCATCTGACATAGATGGTATTCTATGTCAAATGCACCTGAATGGATGCTGGATCATTTACGGCCATGGCCATATATTTACACAAATAAATGACCTCATATCTGGGGAGAAAGTTACTCTTCTGAGACATCAATGTGCTGGGATAAAGCAGTGACTACTCAAGTTTTGTCAGGACTCCTGAAACTCATTGCTCACGTTCTACACAGAGACAAAAAATGTCAAAAGGGACATAACAATAAAAATGTATGAAAATTTATCAAGGAGTTATGATGAGCCAGGGATGTCATTAGAAGGCAGTAGGCATCTCTTTTTGACCCTCTAATATGACCCAAAACAGCTGCTTACTTTCCATGTCATTTCTATACTCGAAACACTAATTGTCAGTTCTAGTGGCCACCTAATTTCATGCCTAAGCAACTATTGCTTCAAAATTTACTGACATCCCTGTGAGCAGCCATGACCCTAGATGTACACGCCCTTGTGACATCCCTGTGAGCAGCCATGACCCTAGATGAACACGCCCTTGTGACATCCCTGTGAGCAGCCATGACCCTAGATGTTCACGCCCTTGTGACATCCCTGTGAGCAGCCATGACCCTAGATGTACACGCCCTTGTGACATCCCTGTGAGCAGCCATGACCCTAGATGTACACGCCCTTGTGACATCCCTGTGAGCAGCCATGACCCTAGATGTACACGCCCTTGTGACATCCCTGTGAGCAGCCATGACCCTAGATGTACACGCCCTTGTGACATCCCTGTGAACAGCCATGACCCTAGATGTACACGCCCTTGTGACATCCCTGTGAGCAGCCATGACCCTAGATGTACACGCCCTTGTGACATCCCTGTGAGCAGCCATGACCCTAGATGTACACGTCCTTTGTGACATCCCTGTGAGCAGCCATGACCCTAGATGTACACGCCCTTTGTGACATCCCTGTGAGCAGCCATGACCCTAGATGTACACGCCCTTGTGAGCATCCTGTGAACAGCCATGACCCTAGATGTACACGCCCTTGTGACATCCCTGTGAGCAGCCATGACCCCAGATGTACACTTCCCTTGACACATCCTGTGAGCAGCCATGACCTAGATGTACACGCCCTTGTGACATCCTGTGAACCCAGCCATGACCCTAGATGTACACGTAGCTGACATCCTGTGACAGCCATGACCTAGATGTACAGCCCTTGTGACATCCTGTGAACAACCATGACCCTAGATGCACACGCCCTTGTGACATCCCTGTGAGCAGCCATGACCCTAGATGTACACGCCCTTGTGACATCCCTGTGAACAGCCATGACCCTAGATGTACACGCCCTTGTGACATCCCTGTGAGCAGCCATGACCCTAGATGTACACGCCCTTGTGACATTGACATTGGTAGTGACATCAGTCAGGGCCTGATCTAGACTTTTAGTTTGGGCACCCTTACCTGGCGCAGAGTGTGATAAGTTATAGTGAAATAGGCCGCGATGTGGGACTGTCGAAGCCCATGGAAGCTGTGGGAGTATTGAATGGTCTAAATACAGCCTGATAACTTAATATTTGGCAATAGTAATTGCATTAATATAGGTTTCAGCCTGTTCAGAGAGAATTTGCTAACAAAAATATATTTTTTTTTTTTTTTTTTTTTTCTCATTTGGGCGCCCAAATTCATGGCGCCCAAACCCGTTATAACGGGTTCAAAAACGGCCTGGATCAGGCCCTGTCAGTATTCCCTCAACTATTACCTTCTTAATTTCCAGGTATTCAGACAGAAATTGTGAAAGTTCTGATCTGGACATGTTTCCTGTAAGGCTCTTCTCGCAGATTTTGTC